>SJYX01016855.1:36906-49893 GCA_006410675.1 Oreotragus oreotragus
AGAATTTTGAGCATGACTTTACTAGCGTGTGAGATGAGTGCAATTGTGTGGTAGTTTGAGCATTCTTTGGCATTGCCTTTCTTTGGGATTGGAATGAAAACTGACCTTTTCCAGTCAGCGAGGCTTAATCATGGCACTCATTTTGCCACATATACAGATAAAAAGTGAGTGTTAGTTGCTCAGTCATGTCCAACCCTTTGCAACCCTATGGACTATAGACCACCAGGCTCCTCTGTCCCTGGAATTCTCCAGGCAAGAATACTGGAGTGGGTTGCATTCCCTTCTCCAGGGGATCTCCCCAGCCCAGGGTTTGAAATGGGATCTCCATCACTGCAGGCAGATTCTTTACCATCTGAGCCCATATATATAGATATCAAACCATTATATTGTACACCTGAAGCTAATATGTTATATTGATTATACTCCAATTTTTTTAAAGACTATAAAATAATTTTTTATGAAAGAAAAAATATGGAGTGAATTAACATAGGAAGGAACAACAGAATAGATGAAACCTTCCTTGTTGCCTTTTTTTTTTTGGCTACAACTCCACATGCGGCATCTTAGTTCCTCAACCAGGGATGAGCCCATGCCCCTGTGGTGGAATTCCCCATCATTGCCTCTTAAGATAAAACTGTACAGGACTTGAGCTATGTCCCCTTCTTCTCTACCCAGTGACTGCCTCAGTGCTCAGCTCAGAGTAAACACTATTGTTTATTGAATGAATAAAGGGATGCATACCTGAAAAGCTATATCCGTGTTATTTATATTAGAAAGTATAGTGTACACTGTGTGTACTCTATGAATGTCTGACAAACTAATAAATGAAATTATTAGCATTGTGCATATCCCTTAGAAAACTACCAAAATTATTTTCATATTATCTTCTATTAATATTTACTGGCAACAGATTTCCTATAGTCACACAAGTGTTTATACTCCCTTTTCTGGAATTTCTTAGCAAAAGAAAAAAAAAAAAAAACCCATTGGGTGAAAAATGAGCTGAGTGTACTTAAAATCTCTCCATCCAAATAGACTATGGAGTCTGCCCTTGGCCTATTACTGGGGGGAGGGGGGGGCGGTGGGGATGCCTCAGAGTGAAGGTTAGAGACCAAGGTGGACAAGAAGGTTCCCGGAGCCAGACAGGCTACATAGGAAAGCACAACCATCTCAGTCATATTCTCTCTGGAAATTCACTTTTTCCATTTTCAACATCATTATCTGNCTGCCCTTGGCCTATTACTGGGGGGAGGGGGGGGCGGTGGGGATGCCTCAGAGTGAAGGTTAGAGACCAAGGTGGACAAGAAGGTTCCCGGAGCCAGACAGGCTACATAGGAAAGCACAACCATCTCAGTCATATTCTCTCTGGAAATTCACTTTTTCCATTTTCAACATCATTATCTGATTTCCATATGATTTTACAAGATGCAGGGTAAATATTAGTACAAGTCCTTCTTTGCAAAAAGAAGCCATTTAATCCAGTGAAATATGGTTCACAGTGATGGATGATGTTTGGACAAGCCGACTTTGTACAAAGTCAACATTTACGGGACTCCCAGAGCAGTCTCCTTTGCTTGAGTAAAGCTGTCCCACCCCTGCTCAGCTTGATCTTCCATCAGAGAAAGTCAGAGCAGAAAGGGGAGACAGAGAAGGAAGGGCCATCTTTACGAAGCTTGGAGGTTGAAAGACCAAGGCTGAGAGCAGAGACTCCTGGCTGAGTAACCTGGGGGCTGTCTCACCGTCCATCGGATTCTCCAAGGTGGTCACTTGCATTCACTTCCATTGCCACCAACCACTGTTTTTTAAAAAGTTCTTTTTTTATTTAGATTTATTTTTAGCTGGGCTTGGTCTTCATTGCTGTGCAAGGGCTTTCTCTATGTGGCAGGCGAGGGCTACTTTCTAGCTGTGGTTCTTGGGCTTCTCGTTGCAGCGGCTTCGCTTTTTGTGGAGCACCGGCTGTTGGGAACGTGGGTTTCAGTACTTTCATCTCAGCCTCAGTAGTTTCAGCTCCAGGACGCTAGAGCCCAGGTTCGGTGGTCGTGGCACACAGACCTAGTTGGTCCATGGCATGTGGGATCTTCCCCAACCAGGATTCCAACCTTTATCCCTTGTATTGCAAGGAAGATTCTTAACCACTGGACCACCAGGCAAGCCCTTAACCCCTCTTCTTGTTCTCCACCTTATCTCAAAGGCTGAGCAGGAGAAGACCTTTCCTCGTCACCCTCCTTGGGAACCTCTTCCTTCCTCCTCCTTCCTCTCCTGCTAGGGATATTTGCTTAAAACAAAACAATGGAAGGATCAAAAAAGGTATGACTCTGCAGAGGCAGGGGTGCCTTGCTTTTTACTCCACCTGTTCACGGGGGAAGGCGAGAGAAGGAACCAAGGCTCTGCCCACCACTCTCCCCCAGCTATCTGCACCCATCATAAGCATCAAGCCTGTGGTCAAGGGTCAGAGAGTATGGTGGGGCGGCTCCTCTGCCCCCAGCCAACAGACCCTTCCAGGCCTGTTTACCTGCCAGGGAGTGACATGATGAAGACTGGGATTACTCCCTCTGAAACACTGCCATCTTCATCCATTTCAGCTCTTCTAAGACCTACAATCATCAAGATTTCTCCTGTGCCCATATTCAACCTGTACTAGTTTTTAAATTGACTTTATTAAGGTTTAATTTCTATTAAAATTCATGTATTTAAGTATAGCTTCCTAAGTTTTGATAAAGACAAACAGTATGTAACCACTGCTAGAGTCGTGATACATGGAACATTTTCATCACCCCCAGAAGTTCCCACATGCTCCTTTGCAGACACTCTCAACCCNGACTTTATTAAGGTTTAATTTCTATTAAAATTCATGTATTTAAGTATAGCTTCCTAAGTTTTGATAAAGGCAAACAGTATGTAACCACTGCTAGAGTCGTGATACATGGAACATTTTCATCACCCCCAGAAGTTCCCACGTACTTCTTTGCAGACACTCTCAACCCCTCACCCCTGACACCTGGCAGCTACTGATATGCTATTTTTTTTGCCTTTTCAAAGTTTCATACAAGGAGAAATCATATAGTGCCAGTGTTTTGTAATTTTTTCTTAAAGTTATTTGACTGCACCAGGTCTTATTTGCAACACATAAGATCTTTAATTGTAGCATTCGGAATCTTAGCTGCAGCATGTGGGATCTAGTTCCCTGACCAGGGATGGAACCCAGGCCCACGGCACTGAAGAGACTTTATTAAGGTTTAATTTCTATTAAAATTCATGTATTTAAGTATAGCTTCCTAAGTTTTGATAAAGACAAACAGTATGTAACCACTGCTAGAGTCGTGATACATGGAACATTTTCATCACCCCCAGAAGTTCCCACATGCTCCTTTGCAGACACTCTCAACCCCTCACCCCTGACACCTGGCAGCTACTGATATGCTATTTTTTTTTTGCCTTTTCAAAGTTTCATACAAGGAGAAATTATATAGTGCCAGTGTTTTGTAATTTTTTCTTAAAGTTATTTGACTGCACCAGGTCTTATTTGCAACACATAAGATCTTTAATTGTAGCATTCGGAATCTTAGCTGCAGCATGTGGGATCTAGTTCCCTGACCAGGGATGGAACCCAGGCCCACGGCACTGAAGTGTGGACTCTTAACCACTGGAGCACCAGGGAAGTCCCTGTGACGATTTCTTAACATAACACCTTTGAGCTTCATCCAAATTCTAACATGTGTTTCTAGTTCATTCTTTTTCACTGCTGAGTCGCTGCTGCTGCTGCTAAGTCGCTTCAGTCGTGTCCGATTCTGTACGACCCCATAGACGGCAGCCCACCAGGCTCCCCCGTCTCTGGGATTCTCCAGGCAAGAACACTGGAGTGGGCTGCCGTTTCCTTCTCCAATGCATGAAAGTGAAAAGTGAAAGTAAAGTCACTCAGTCGTCTCCGACTCTTCACGACCCCATGGTCTGCAGCCCACCAGGCTCCTCCGTCCATGGGATTCTCCAGGCAAGAGCACTGGAGTGGGGTTGGAGTCCCCTTAATTTGCTCTTCCCGTCACCAGTTGAAACATACTGGGCTGTTTCTAGTCTGGGTGGGGGGTCCTAGGAATGAAGCTGCTATGAACACCTATGTACAAGCTGTACTACATTTTGTTTAATATTTTTCTTTAAATTAAATATTTAAAATTAAAATTACCATAAATGTAAAACCTTTGTAGTGTTTCATAAGTCAACCAGGTCTTTGCCTGAAAAAGGATAATAAAAGAGTTATTAAATTCTAGCTGGATCCTCTTGCCTGCTGTCTTAGAATTCTTTAAATTTGTGTGCAAGTGTTTGATCAAGGGAGGGCTCTTGGTGAAGGAGGAGGGTGAAACAGAATGCGGCTACATAAAGGAGTGGGTTCAGTTGAAGTCTGGCCTTCGCCTGTTCCCAGGAGCTCTGACCACGAATGGCATCATGGCCTTGAACCACCCCGATGCATGGTCACTGGGCCCTGTCTCCTGCATCCATCAGCCACTGCCTGCAGGTGGCCTCAGGAGTGATGATACCTTTCACCTATTTCCAGGTGCGGCAGCTTCCAAGAGAAGGGTGTAAACTGTAAGTGGCAACACTCAGAGCAGCTGGGTGTTCAGTGACAACTGGGTCAAGGAGATCTGAGCGGGTCAACATAATCATTACACCAGCCAGAGAGTTAGACCTGAGGTCCCGGTCTTCAGAACTTAAGATGAGAGAAAAGCATGCGTCAGAGAGACGTTAAAGATCTGTTAGCACTGAACAGAGACTGCCTCCTTAAAGCTGTCCGACGATGGGAGAGAGAACTGAAAAGAGACCAGCTTTCTCACACGAGATTGTATTAGTCCCTGATGCCCTGCCTGGTCTGTTTGCCTCCTTCCTCAGCTCCGGTGTCTCAGCCATGCTTTGGGACACAGTAGTCAGGCTTTGGGGCTTCCCAGGTGGCTCCAGGGGTAAAGAATCCACCTGCCCATGCAGGAAACGCAGGAGAAGTGGGTTCAGTTTCTGGGCTGGGAAAATCCTGAGGAGGAGGAACTGGTCACCCACTCCAGTCTGCTTGCCTGGAGAATGCCATGGACAGAGGAGCCTGGTGGGCTGCCTTCCACGGGGTCCAAAGAATCGGACACGACTGAACACACACACAGGGAGGCTTTGAACAGGCTCTAGCCCCACACGGCTGGCTGAAGTCCCCTGCTCGATCAGAGCGTCCCTATTTCCTGGCTGTTCCATCTAGCCATTGACTTTTCGGAGACTCTGGCCATTACTTGCTCACAGGTCTGTTCCCTGACTCTCCTTTTCTCCGTGCAGTACATTTCCCATGCCCAGTGGCTTCCAGATAGCTTTGCCCCATGGGAGAAGCTGATAGGAGACTGGAGTGCAAGAGGAGGGGAGAAGATGGGTATTTTTTTCCCTCTCGCTCTGCCTTAGGTGGCACCTAAAGTATGGTCGAGTCTCTGTGGCTCCAACATTCATACTTCAGCCAGCTCCTGCAGGACGGGTTTATGTCCACAGGGCCAAGGGTCCCAGGAGCCTTGCCTGGTCCAGTGTCTGCCAGCCAGCACGCTCTGTTAGGCTCTCAGTCCTCAGCCTCAGGGTAAGGGGCTTCCTGCTCTTGCTAAGCTGTGCTCTTCACTATTTCCTATTTAGCTTCTGGTCTCTTCCATGTCCTGTATAACCAATTTCTTGTATTAAATTCCCTCTGTTGAAAGATCTAGTGTAGTTTCTGGATCCTGATTGATACACTGAGATAGCAGTGACCTAATCAAGTGTTTGCAAAATTTACTAAGAAGCTCTGCAGAAACCAGTTAGATACAAAGGTCATTTGGCGATGAAAGTCAGCTAAAGCCCCAGCTTCATCCACTTGAAAATCCAAGTAGGATACAGGGGAAGAAGGAGGATTAGGTTTGCATCAATAGTGTGCATGCCTTCAGAAACCCACTGTGTGTTAACAGTCCCGGCCTTGACCTTGCTCTTTCCCCTGCTTCTTCTTCTCTGAGCAGTGCTAGCCCTGGCTGGCTTGCTTGGTAAGGAGGACTGACTCCTTTCTGCTGGCTCTTCAAAAAAGAGTGTTTCTCATCTCTCCAGTGGGGCCTCTCATTAACAACCAGGATGTAAAGAAACAGAGAGAGAAACCACACAGTGGGACTTAATTGAAAGCCACTTAAGTAGGTGGTTTTATGAGACCTAATTCCCTCTGTTATTTCTGAACAGTGCCACCGAGAATTGGAAGGCTGGCACTCTGCTCCCACTTCTAATTACAGGTGGGAATTGCCCTCCAGGTGGGAGAACCAAGGAGGGAGGCAGTCCCTCCGAGGAGAGGACTCACCAAGGCTGGACTCTAGCGTTTTGCCTGGGACTCTGGGGTCCGTTTCTCCTTGAAAATGGGCATGGTTGGAGAGAGGGCCAGAAGGGAGTGGCAGGAAGCCAAGGAGCAGACTCACCTGGTGTTGAAGCAGCACAGGTGCCCGGGACACTCCTCCCCTGTGGGCACCTCAGCGCTTTCCCAGCCTCCCTCGCTGGAAGGCCACACCAGGAGCCCGCGAGGGCCTCCAGGAAGCGGGACCTGCTCCAGTCCCTCAGAACCTTCTTCTCATGCATGACTTAGTACATTTTCAAAAAGAAAAAAAAAAAACNCTGAAAAGAGACCAGCTTTCTCACACGAGATTGTATTAGTCCCTGATGCCCTGCCTGGTCTGTTTGCCTCCTTCCTCAGCTCCGGTGTCTCAGCCATGCTTTGGGACACAGTAGTCAGGCTTTGGGGCTTCCCAGGTGGCTCCAGGGGTAAAGAATCCACCTGCCCATGCAGAAAACGCAGGAGAAAGTGGGTTCAGTTCCTGGGCTGGGAAAATCCTGAGGAGGAGGAACCGGTCACCCACTCCAGTCTGCTTGCCTGGAGAATGCCATGGACAGAGGAGCCTGGTGGGCTGCCTTCCACGGGGTCCCAAAGAATCGGACACGACTGAACACACACACAGGGAGGCTTTGAACAGGCTCTGGCCCCACACGGCTGGCTGAAGTCCCCTGCTCCATCAGAGCATCCCTATTTCCTGGCTGTTCCATCTAGCCATTGACTTTTCGGAGACTCTGGCCATTACTTGCTCACAGGTCTGTTCCCTGACTCTCCTTTTCTCCGTGCAGTACATTTCCCATGCCCAGTGGCTTCCAGATAGCTTTGCCCCATGGGAGAAGCTGATAGGAGACTGGAGTGCAAGAGGAGGGGAGAAGATGGGTATTTTTTTCCCTCTCGCTCTGCCTTAGGTGGCACCTAAAGTATGGTCGAGTCTCTGTGGCTCCAACATTCATACTTCAGCCAGCTCCTGCAGGACGGGTTTATGTCCACAGGGCCAAGGGTCCCAGGAGCCTTGCCTGGTCCAGTGTCTGCCAGCCAGCACGCTCTGTTAGGCTCTCAGTCCTCAGCCTCAGGGTAAGGGGCTTCCTGCTCTTGCTAAGCTGTGCTCTTCACTATTTCCTATTTAGCTTCTGGTCTCTTCCATGTCCTGTATAACCAATTTCTTGTATTAAATTCCCTCTGTTGAAAGATCTAGTGTAGTTTCTGGATCCTGATTGATACACTGAGATAGCAGTGACCTAATCAAGTGTTTGCAAAATTTACTAAGAAGCTCTGCAGAAACCAGTTAGATACAAAGGTCATTTGGCGATGAAAGTCAGCTAAAGCCCCAGCTTCATCCACTTGAAAATCCAAGTAGGATACAGGGGAAGAAGGAGGATTAGGTTTGCATCAATAGTGTGCATGCCTTCAGAAACCCACTGTGTGTTAACAGTCCTGGCCTTGACCTTGCTCTTTCCCCTGCTTCTTCTTCTCTGAGCAGTGCTAGCCCTGGCTGGCTTGCTTGGTAAGGAGGACTGACTCCTTTCTGCTGGCTCTTCAAAAAAGAGTGTTTCTCATCTCTCCAGTGGGGCCTCTCATTAACAACCAGGATGTAAAGAAACAGAGAGAGAAACCACACAGTGGGACTTAATTGAAAGCCACTTAAGTAGGTGGTTTTATGAGACCTAATTCCCTCTGTTATTTCTGAACAGTGCCACCGAGAATTGGAAGGCTGGCACTCTGCTCCCACTTCTAATTACAGGTGGGAATTGCCCTCCAGGTGGGAGAACCAAGGAGGGAGGCAGTCCCTCCGAGGAGAGGACTCACCAAGGCTGGACTCTAGCGTTTTGCCTGGGACTCTGGGGTCCGTTTCTCCTTGAAAATGGGCATGGTTGGAGAGAGGGCCAGAAGGGAGTGGCAGGAAGCCAAGGAGCAGACTCACCTGGTGTTGAAGCAGCACAGGTGCCCAGGACACTCCTCCCCTGTGGGCACCTCAGCGCTTTCCCAGCCTCCCTCGCTGGAAGGCCACACCAGGAGCCCGCGAGGGCCTCCAGGAAGCGGGACCTGCTCCAGTCCCTCAGAACCTTCTTCTCATGCATGACTTAGTACATTTTCAAAAAGAAAAAAAAAAAACAAAACAAAACAAAACACTGTAGGTTTGTAGCTGTCCATCTGGGCAAAGGCAACAAACATGGATTCAGAATCCTGCAAGCAGCCCTCGCCTCCCCAGGCCTGGCTATCTGCAGGGGGTTGGCTCACTGGCTGAGTGATGGCAGGGCCTCTCCTAGCAGCGGCAGCTGTGATGCTGTTCCAAGCAGGACTTACTGAACAACAAAATGGGGAGAATAAGTCCGGGACCAGGTATGGGCAACATAGAAACAAGTGATGAAAGCTGGGTTTTCTTCCTCTTTTTATTTTGGGAGCATTTGCTGAAAACTCAGTGTGTCAGGCACCAGGCTAGGACCTTCTCATGTCTGAGCTCATCTGATCTTCATAGCAGCCCCGGGGGCAGCTGTTGCCACCGATGAGGATGAGGAATTAAGTAGGTACGTAAGTAAGCGAGGTAAAGGGACATGCCAAGGTTACACAGCTGCCAGTGGCTCGTTTTGCAAGAGCAATATTTAGACTCTGCAACCCTGGAGGCAAAATAAACCCCTGGTGAAGCAAGGGTCAGCTGCTAGAGAGGCAGAAGGGAGGGTCTCCAGGCCGGGGGATAGTGGAATCGTGCTAACGTGAAAGTTGGGCCAAAATAGCCAGCTGAGAAGTGGGGAGAGGAGGAACTGGCTGGGCATGAGTCTATGAAGCGGAAGATGAGTGCGTCTGGAGGCAAAAGCAGTGCCCCCGTTTCACCTGGGCCTTCGCCCTGAAGGCATCGCCTGGGGTTCGCCTTCACTCCAACTTTGCCCCAGGTAGCCTTGTTTCTTTTACCGCAGTTGTGAAGGAACACCTGCCGTGCCCTGGGGCCTACCGAGTGCTGCGGAGGACACAGATATCAGTGAAAGAGGATGAGAGGCCCACAGGATTAACGTGAGGGTCATGTATCGGATAGAAATGACCAAGAGACACCTGATGAGAGGAGTGAGCAAACAGTGCAAGGTCCAGAAAGATGGGGGAATCAGGGAGGACTTCTCGGAGGAAGCAGTTTTCTGCTGTAGACCCAGAAGATGGACTGGGCTTGCAATTGTTAGATTGAGAAGGGAGACTAGCTCAGGCTGAGGAAGTAGCCTGAACACAAAGGTGCGGGGGAGAAAGGCTCGAGGAACGGCCAGGATGGCGGAGGCGCTGGATGTGGGTGGAGAGGGAGCTGTCAGGGCTGGTGCAGCAATGATGAGCCTGGAAAGGTCAAGTGTACAGGGAAGGAAAAGCCTTGACTGCTTAGGACCACACAATCAGCACTTCTACAGGGTGTCCCCAACCCTCAGGACACGGCTCCAAGCCAGCCCCCCTCTTCTTTGCATGGGAAAACCAAGGGTTTTAGCAAGTCTTACTCCCCAGTAGCTCCTCTTCCACCATCAGCAAGAGGTCTTCCTTTGAGACTCCTCTGTTTCCTTGAGGAAACTATTCCATCCACAAGGTCCTGGTGATTACACATCAAGTTGCCACTTTCTGAAGCCTGCATGGCAGGGAATTTGGGGGAGACGGGATACCGGTATTTGTATGGCTGAGTCCCTTCACTGTTCACCTGAAACTACCACAGCATTGTTAATCAGCTATGTGGTTGTTGTTCAGCTCCCCAATAGTATCTGACTCTTTTTGACCCCATGGACTGCAGCATGCCAGACCTTCCTGTCCCTCATCATCTCCTGGAGTTTGCCCAAGTTCACGTCCATTACATCAGTGATGCCATCTAGCCATCTCATCCTCTGACACCCTCTTCTCCTTCTGCCCTCAGTCTTTCTCAGCATCAGGGACTTTTCCAATGAGTCGACTATTTGCATCTGGTAACAAAAACTGAAACTTCAGCCTCAGCATCAGTCCTTCCAATGAGTATTTAGGGTTGATTTCCCTTAAGATTGACTGGTTTGATCTCTTTGCCTTCCAAGGGACTCTTAGGAGTCTTCTCCAGCACCACAGTTCAAAGGCATCAATTCTTTGGCACTCTGCCTTCTTTACAGTTCAGCTCTAACAACTGTGTGTGACCACTGGAAACACCATGCATATGTGCTAAGTCGATTCAGTCATGTCCGACTCTTTGCAATCGCATGGACTGTAGTCTGCCAGGCTCCTTTGTCCATGGGATTCTCCAGGCAAGAATACTGGAGTGGGTTGCCATGCCCTCCTCTAGGGGATCTTCCTGACCCATATCTCCTGCACTGGCAGGCAGTTCTTTGCCACTGGTGCCACCTGGGAAACCCCAAAAGAGATATAAGACCAACCTAACTACTACCTCCTCAAGATACTTAAATTTGAAAAAAGCAAGCCAACTTATTAGCTATTTGATGTGCTGAAAAACCAGGATTGGAAATACCATCCCCAATCTAGAAAGTAAAGAAGATTAAGAAAAAGGAGTTTTGGAATTCCCTGACAGTCCAGTGGTTAGAACTCCAAGCTTCCACTGCAGAGAACACTGGTTCGATTCCCCACTTCATCCCTCATAGATTGTGTCATGCAATTTAGCACTTATTTATTGTATTGTTCTAAAGCTTTATATGGTTTGCCTTGGAAACAAACAGAGATCATTCTGTCATTTTTGAGATTGCATCTAAGTACTGCATTTCAGACTCTTTTGTTGACCATGATGGCTACTCCATTTCTTCTAAGGGATTCCTGCCCACAGTAGTAGATATAATGGTCATCTGAGTTAAATTCACCCATTCCAGTCCATTTTAGTTCACTGATTCCTAGAATGTTGATGTTCACTCTTGCCATCTCCTGTTTGACCACTTCCAATTTGCCTTGATTCATGGATGTAACAGTCCAGGTTCCTATGCAATATTGCTCTTTACACCATCATACCTTGCTTCTATCACCAGTCACATACACAACTGGATATTGTTTTTGCTTTGGNCCAATTTGCCTTGATTCATGGACCTGACATTCCAGGTTGCTATGCAATGTTGGTCTTAATAGCATTGGACCTTGCTTCTGAACAGATTACCTTGCTTCACCTAATCCTCACTGGTGCTCAAATCAGATTCTGCCATTCTTGTTGACATCATCATTGTTCATGAGAATATTCAAGCTACAAAACTCATACCTGATTACCTGAGTGCTAACTTTGAAAGCTGAACAGCCAGAATTTGAACAACTCCAACTGCAAAGCCATGTGTTATAATGAGTGCCTCATGATATCTGCATATTTATCCAGAGGGCACTATGACCTGCTTAAGGTTTCTTTACATCATTCTTTAGAATTTCAAAGTGAAAATTTATGAATAGTTTCTTGATAATTCATGAAAGTGTTTGACATAAGTTCAGTTCAGTATGGTTTTTCCAGTAGTCATGAATGGATATGAGAGTTGGACTGTGAAGAAAGGTGAGCACCAAAGAATAGATGCTTTTGAACTATGGTGCTGGAGAAGACTCTTGTGAGTCCCTTGGACTGCAAGGAGATCCAACCAGTCCATCCTAAAGGAGACCAGTTCTGGGTGTTCTTTGGCAGGACTGATGCTGAGGCTGAAACTCCAATACTGTGGCCACCTCATGCGAAGAGTTGACTCATTGGAAAAGACCCTGGTGCCGGGAGGGATTGGGGGCAGGAGGAGAAGGGGGTGACAGAGGATGAGATGGCTGGATGGCATTACTGACTTGATGCACGTGAGTTTGGGTGAACTCTGGGAGTTGGTGATGGACAGGGAGGCCTGGCATGCTGCGATTCATGGGGTTGCAAAGAGTCGGACATGACTGAGTGACTGAACTGATTAATTAGATTTATAATTATGTAACATTCACTTAGTAGATTAATACATGTAAATAAAATACACACTATATTGGTATCAAATATATGGAAGTGTATTCTATATTAAGGGATTTAAAGCACTGAGGTTGTTTATGCAAGCTTCCTAACAGTTACAACATTTCTGTCCTTTCTGTGGTAGGGAATATGAAATGTCAGGGGTCAGTAGGGTTTAATATGTCATACAATGAACATCTGGACACTTGGATATTGAAGTAGTTCTGCTGATTTTTGGTTCTGTCACAGTGAGCAACATTTTCACCCTCAAAGCCTTAATTTTCTTTTCTGCAAACTGAAAGGTTTGAATTAGATTATGAAAGTGTATGGTACCTATAAAAGTTCAACATTTAATAAAATGTAAATCTTTAGTAAGAATCAAAGTGGTGGCACTTTTGAGAACAATAAATGTACGTGATTAATGCAAATAATTTGCTTTCCTTTCTTATGGAATAGTAACTTCCTAAGTTTCTTCAGAAGGAAAATGTGAAGGTAGGCCATAATAGCTGTCTCCACACTGTTAGGATTAGTGAAATTAATAGATATCAGCATGGTCAGTCTAAGCCTACATTTAATCTTCTCTGAATAAATTAAATGCCTATATGAGGGGGGCAGTGAGCTTTCAGTGGTTCTTCTATTTGCACAATATCATCAAGGTAGGCATGTGGGCTCCGTTGCTTCACTCATGTCTGACTTTTGGTGACCCCATAGGCTGTAGCCTGCCAGGCTCCTTTGTTCACGGGGGTTCCCAGGCAAGAATACTGGAGTGGGT
>SJYX01016856.1:25431-44191 GCA_006410675.1 Oreotragus oreotragus
GATGGCATCACGGACTTGATGGACGTGCATTTGAGTAAACTCTGGTAGTTGGTGATGGACAGGGAGGCCTGGCGTGCTGCAATTCATGGGGTTGCAAAGAGTCGGACACAACTGAACGACTGAACTGAAATTGTATATATATATATATATACATATATATATATATATGTTAGTCCTGATCTTTCAATTTATTCCTCTCCCCAACCAGTAACCATGAGGTTATTTTCTATATCTGTAACTCTATCTCTGCTTTGTATATAAGTTCATTTGTAGGCTTGCATTTTGATTCTCCAAAGGACTGTTTTTTCCTACTTGAATGCCAAGACATGTTCATACCACAAACTCAGTGTGGTAGGAATGATTTGTTTGTTCTCATGCAGTAGCTCTCTACAGGGAGACTCTCTGTCCCACCTAAGTCATAGACTCTTGACAATACCCACAGATACTTCTGTTTATCTCCAAAAATGGAGGTGAGATTGTTCTACTGACAACCAGTGGGTAGAGGCCAGGGGAACAGCTAAAAACTCAACATACAAAGGACAATCCCCCTACTGCAAATAATTAGCCAGCTGAAAAATCTACAGTGCTAAAGTTGGGAAGTTAATACAATTAGTTTAAATTACAATTAAAATCTAAAGTTTATTTTATTGAACAGTCAAAAGTAAAATATTCTTTTTACCTTGCTAGACTTTTCTGTTTCTTCACCAGTTTGAAATCCTATAACTTTATTGAGAATAAGTTTATATATAATATACTATATATATAACTTACTATAATATACTATATATCTATACTGTACTTAGTCGGTCAGTCGTGCCCAACTCTTTGTGACCCCATGAACTGTAGCCCTCCACGCTCCTCTGTCCATGGGATTTCTCCAGGCAAGGATACTGAAGTGGGTCACCATGACTTCTCCCACGGTATCTTCGCAGGTCAGGGGTTGATTCAGGTCTCACCCATTGCAGGTGGATTCTTTATCTTCTGAGCCACCAGAGAAACCCATATATATATATATGTACTATACTCTGTGTCTGTAAGGGAAAACTCATAGTCCCTTTTTCTCAAAAACTAATGAAATAGTTTTTTCTCCTCTAGTGAATTTTTTCTAAGTTTAATTGATTTTTTTTAATTTCCTAAAATTCAGTTCAGTTCAGTAATTCAGGTGTGTCCGAATCTGTAACCCCATGGACCGCAGTATGCCAGGCCTTCCTGTTCATCACCAACTCCCCGAGTTTTCTCAAATTCATGTCCATTGAGTAAGTGATGTCATCCAGCCATCTCAACCTCTGCCATCCCCTTCTCCTCCTGCCCTCATTCTTCCACAGGATCAAGGTCTTTTCAAATGAGTCAGCTGTTCGCATCAGTTGGCCAAAGTACTGGAGTTTTAGTTTCAACATCAGTCCTTCCAAAGAACACCCAGGACCTATCTCCTTTAGAATGGACTGGTTGGATCTCCTTGCAGTCCAAGGGNCTTTTCAAATGAGTCAGCTGTTCGCATCAGTTGGCCAAAGTACTGGAGTTTTAGTTTCAACATCAGTCCTTCCAAAGAACACCCAGGACCTATCTCCTTTAGAATGGACTGGTTGGATCTCCTTGCAGTCCAAGGGACTCTCAAGAGTCTTCTCCAACACCACAGTTCTAAAGCATCAGTTCCTTGGTGCTCAGCTTTCTTTATAGTCCAACTCTTGTATCCATACGAGATTACTGGAAAAACCATAGCCTTGACTAGATGTACCTTTGTTGGCAAAGTAATGTATCTGTTTTTTAAAATGCTTTCTAGGTTGGTCATAAGTTTACATCCAAGGAGTAAGTGTATTTTAATTTCATGACTGCAGTCAACACATGCAGTGATTTTGGATTCCCCCAAAATAAAGTCAGCCACTGTTTCCACGGTTTCCTCATCTATTTCCCATGAAGTGATGGGACCGGATGCCATGATCTTCGTTTTCTGAATGTTGAGCTTTAAGCCAACTTTTCCACTCTCCTCTTTTACTTTCATCAAGAGGCTCTTTAGTTCTTCTTCACTTTCTGCTATAAGGGTGGTGTCATCTGCATATCTGAGGTTATTGATTATTGTTATTTCTCCTGGCAATCTTGATTCCAGCTTCTGTTTCTTCCAGTCCAGTGTTTCTCATGATGTACTCGGCATAGAAGTTAAATAAGCAGGGTGACAATATACAGCCTTGACATACTCCTTTTCCTACTTGGAACCAGTCTGTTGTTCCATGTCCAGTTCTAACTGTTGCTTCCTGACCTGCATACAGATTGCTCAAGAGGCAGGTCAGGTGGTCTGGTATTCCCATCTCTCTCAGAATTTTCCACAGTTTATTATGATCCACACAGTCAAACGCTTTGGCATAGTCAATAAAGCAGAAATAGATGTTTTTCTGGAACTCTCTTGTTTTTTCCATGATCCAGCGGATGTTGGCAATTTGATCTCTGGTTCCTCTGCCTGTTCTAAATCCAGCTTGAACATCTGGAAGTTCATGGTTCACATATTGCTGAAGCCTGGTTGGAGAATTTTGAGCATTACTTGACTAGCGTGTGAGATGAGTGAAATTGTGTGGTAGTTTGAGCATTCTTTGGCATTGCCTTTCTTTGGGATTGGAATGAAAACTGACCTTTTCCAGTCATGTGGCCACTGACTTCCCTGGTAGCTTAGACGGTAAAGCATCTGTCTACAATGTGGGAGACCTGGGTTTGATCCCTGGGTCGGGAAGATCCCCTGGAGAAGGAAATGGCAATCTACTCCAGTACTATTGCTTTGAAAATCCTATGGACAAGGAGCCTGGTAGGCTACAGTCCATGGGGTCGCAAAGAGTCGGACACGACTGAGCGACTTCACTTTTTCACTGAGTGCCGCACTTTAAAAGCATCATCTTTTAGGATTTGAAATAGCTCAACTGGAATTCCATCACCTCCACTATGGTTCGATCCCTGGGTCGGGAAGATCCCCTGGAGAAGGAAATGGCAATCTACTCCAGTACTATTGCTTTGAAAATCCTATGGACAAGGAGCCTGGTAGGCTACAGTCCATGGGGTCGCAAAGAGTCGGACACGACTGAGCGACTTCACTTTTTCACTGAGTGCCGCACTTTAAAAGCATCATCTTTTAGGATTTGAAATAGCTCAACTGGAATTCCATCACCTCCACTATTTTAGTGATGCTTCCTAAGGCCCACATGACTTCACATTCCAGGATGTCTGGCTCTTGGTGAGTGATCACAGTATCGTGATTATCTGAGTTGTAAAGAATGTTGTATCGTTCTTCTGTGTATTCTTGCCACCTCTTCTTAATATCTTCTGCTTCTGTTATGTCCATACCATTTCTGCCCCTGATTGAGCCCATCTTTGCATGAAATGTTCCCTTGGTATCTCTAATTTTCTTGAAGAGATCTCTAGTCTTTCCCATTCTGTTTTCCTCTATTTCTTTGCATTGATCGCTGAGGAAGGCTTTCTTATCTCTTCTTGCTATTCTTTGGAACTCTGCATTCAGATGTTTATTATCTTTCCTTTTCTCCTTTGCTTTTTGCTTCTCTTCTTTCCACAGCTATTTGTAAGGCCTCCCCAGACAGCCATTTTGCTTTTTTGCATTTCTTTTCCATGGGGATGGTCTTGATCTCTTTCTCCTGTACAATGTCATGAACCTCATTCCATTGTTCATCAGGCACTTTATCTATCATATCTAGGCCCTTAAATCTGTTTCTCACTTCCACTGGATAATCATAAGGGGTTTGTTTTAGGTCATACCTGAGTGGTCTAGCAGTTTTCCCTACTTTCTTCAATTTGAGTCTGAATTTGGCAATAAGGAGTTCATGATGTGAGCCACTGTCAGCTCCTGGTCTTGTTTTTGTTGTCTGTATAGAGCTTCTCCATCTTTGGCTGCAAAGAATATAATCAATCTGATTTTGGTGTTGACCATCTGGTGATGTCCATGTGTAGAGTCTTCTCTTGTGTTGTTGGAAGAGAGTGTTTGCTATGACCAGTGCATTTTCTTGGCAAAACTCTATTAGTCTTTGCCCTACTTCATTCCTCATTCAAGGCCAAATTTGCCTGTTACTCCAGGTGTTTCTTAAATTCCTACTTTTGCATTCCAGTCCCCTATAATGAAAAGGACATCTTTTTTGGATGTTCTAAAAGATCTTGTAGGTCTTCATAGAACTGTTCAACTTCAGCTTCTTCAGCATTACCTGTTTTGGCATAGACTTGGATTACCGTGATATTGAATGGTTTTCCTTGGAAACGAACAGAGATCATTCTGTCGTCTTTGAGATTGCATCCAAGTACTGCATTTCAGACTCTTTTGTTGACCATGATGGCTACTCCATTTCTTCTGAGGGATTCCTGCCCACAGTCGTAGATATAATGGTCATCTGAGTTAAATTCACCCATTCCAGTCCATTTTAGTTCGCTGATTCCTAGAATGTTGATGTTCACTTTTTGCCATCTCTTGTTTGACCACTTCCAATTTGCCTTGATTCATGGACCTGACATTCCAGGTTCCTATGCAATATTGCTCTTTATGGCATCATACCTTGCTTCCATCACCAGTCACATCCACAGCTGGGTATTGTTTTTGCTCTGGCTCCATCCCTTAATTCTTTCTGGAGTTATTTCTTGACTGATCTCCAGTAGCATATTGGGCACCTACTGACCTGGGGAGTTCCTCTTTCAGTATCCTATCATTTTGCCTTTTCATACTATTCATGGGGTTCTCAAGGCAAGAATAATGAAGTGGCTTGCCATTCCCTTCTCCAGTGGACCACATTCTGTCAGACTTCTCCACCATGACTCATCCATCTTGGGTTGCCCTGTGGGCATGGTTTAGTTTCATTGAGTTAGATAAGGCTGTGGTCCTAGTGTGATTAGATTGACTAGTTTTCTGTGAGTATGGTTTCAGTGTATCTGCCCTCTGATGCCCTCTTGCAATACCTACCATCTTACTTGGGTTTCTCTTACCTTGGGCGTGGGATATCTCTTCGCGGCTGCTCCAGCAAAGCACAGCCGCTGCTCCTTACCTTGGATGAGGGGTGTCTCCTCACCGCCACCCTTCCTGACCTTCAATGTGGGATAGCTCCTCTAGGCAAGAGCAACAGATAAGGTCAATCCCTTGTGGAATTTTCCCTTTTTGGGGGGAAGGCATACAAGGGACGATTATTTAAATAATCAAGTAATGGCAAGAACTTTGATGAAGAGTGAACAGTGCATTACAGTGAGCTCTCCCTGAGGCACACTAAGGAGAGATAATATCTTGTGCTGAACTGTGTTGTCTAAAGAGCTTTGTTGAAGCTCTAACCCCTGCACCATGTGGTCTTATTTAAAAAGAGGATCTTCAAAAATGTAAACAAGTAAAAATGAGAACATTAAAGTCTTAATTCAGTATAACTAATATCCTTATAACAAAAGAAAATTTACCCAATGATAATGGGGAGAATTCCGTGTGGATCCCATCATTGTGATACCACTACAAAGCGAAGAATACATTCTCCCAGCCATCACCAAAATCTGGGAGAATGGCAGGGGATTGATCTTCCCTCACAGACCTCAGAAGGATTCACCTCTGCCAGTGCCTTGATTTGGGGCCTCTGGAATCCAGAACTGAATCAATAAATTGCTGCTATTTTCAGCCACCCTGTGTGAGGCACTTTGTTATATTAGGTTACTGTGCTCAGTCGCTCAGTCATGTCTAACTCTTTGTAACCTCATGGACCTTAGCCCACCAGGCTCCTCTGTTCAACCCAGGGTTGAACTCATGTCTCCGGCATTGGCAGGCAGATTCTTTACCACTAAGAGAGCAGGAATTAATTCACTTGATATCTAAATTGAGACCTGAATTATGGCATAAATCTACTGTATTAAGAATTAGGGAAGATAACTTGGAGTTGAAGTATTAAATTTTGGAATGACATCAGGGCAAACAAGCTCTCTTATGCATAAGAAGCAGAAAGAAGGTGTCTATGGCTATTGTGTAAAAATATAAAGCAGACAGTTGTAGGAAGTGATACGGAATAAGTAGGTTGACGATAAATCATGTTTTACAACTAAGGAGTTCAGATTTTATTATAAGTAAATGAAAAAAGCTATTTGAAGATTTTACTAATACTTGAATATAATCAGAAAGGAATTTGTATTTGAAGAAGAAATTCTGGAGAATGGATAGTGAGGAGAGAATGTGGACAAGATGGAAACATACAGAGCAGTTCAGTAATGTAGTGATCTAAGTCATAAATTTGGATGATTTCTGTTAGATTGATAGTTACTGAATATGGAGAAGAGTAAAAGATTTGTGGTATGCTGATAGAGTCACTGGTAGATAACTATGTGGAATGAAAAGATAGAATCAAAGCTGACTTGTATAGTTTTGGCTTGATATTTTGGATAGTTATCAATATCATTTTCTGATATCAGGGAAACTCAAGAAGAAACAGTTTTAGGTGGCACAAATTCAATTGTGACATTTCAGATCCATTAGTTATAAGTTTTAAAATGTTACATTTACACTTTAGGTATATGAGTTTTGAATTCAGAAGAGGTGTTGGGTATGAAGATATACATTTTGGAGTAATCAACACAACGTTGATAGTTAAGGCTGAAAACCTGGATATAAGATAACATTTAGTAGAGGGATATATCCACATGAATTAGCCCAGAGCCTGCAATTTTTTAAGATGGTACAGTATAGAACACCTAAGGATATTGATAATGAAATCAAAGAAGTAGAAGGAAATTCCAGATTTGATTCAGAAAGGTGAAATAGAAAATGCAAACCAGGACTCAGGAAGGCATTATCCAAAAGACAAAGCTCTAGAATTAAAAAATGGGTAGGAGTTAGCTACTGAAATCAATTAAAGACATTTGAGGCACAAGAATAAACATATCCAAATTCCTGAGTGGAAAGAGCACATAATAAATTAAAATAAATATTTTAAAACCCACAATTTTTCAAGGTTAAAAATGAAGAATAAGGCCAAGAATATAATCAGGCATCAGATCAGTTGTGCTTAGTAAAGTTCATATTAAGCATATTAGACTTCATCCTAATGGGCGTGGTCTGCCTTCAGATAGTTTAGGTCAGTAGACTGTCTATACTACATTAAAATATCATTTCATTTGTAAAGAAGAGCTTCGAGAGAAGCAATAGTAAGCCCCTGGCCTGCCTCACTTATGTTTCTTTAGTCACTAGTTTAATAATAAAAACCTCAACTATGATCCAGAATGAAGACTACTATACAGTTCAGTTACCTGGAGCAGTTTTGGTTTACTCTGTGTTTTGCTATAATTATTAAATATATTTATTTCCATACTCAAAAAATTCTGTGTCAGTGATATGCTAACATATATTCCACAATTGTTGGGGTAGGGTCAGGGGTTAATTTATAGCATTAGCTGAATTTCCTGGTGAAAATACTACTACCTTGGTGACCAATTTCAAGCTGTTTTTAACATTTGGTTCACAAAATTTCTTTTCAACCATCAGTTCATACAAGACAATAAAAGCCAGTTCAGAGTAACACTGGTTTCATATTTGATAACTTACTATTGATTACTAAAACTCTTTTACTTTCAAATTGGTGTAAATTTTGTTTATGAATCCACTACCTTGCCTAAAATGGAAGGGTGTTATTGGGAATAAATCAGTAGGAATATATTAAGCAAATGTTGACCTGTGTCATGCTTTGTAAATTGAATCAAATTACATTACTGTATAGAACACCTAAGGATATTGATAATGAAATCAAAGAAGTAGAAGGAAATTCCAGATTTGATTCAGAAAGGTGAAATAGAAAATGCAAACCAGGACTCAGGAAGGCATTATCCAAAAGACAAAGCTCTAGAATTAAAAAATGGGTAGGAGTTAGCTACTGAAATCAATTAAAGACATTTGAGGCACAAGAATAAACATATCCAAATTCCTGAGTGGAAAGAGCACATAATAAATTAAAATAAATATTTTAAAACCCACAATTTTTCAAGGTTAAAAATGAAGAATAAGGCCAAGAATATAATCAGGCATCAGATCAGTTGTGCTTAGTAAAGTTCATATTAAGCATATTAGACTTCATCCTAATGGGCGTGGTCTGCCTTCAGATAGTTTAGGTCAGTAGACTGTCTATACTACATTAAAATATCATTTCATTTGTAAAGAAGAGCTTCGAGAGAAGCAATAGTAAGCCCCTGGCCTGCCTCACTTATGTTTCTTTAGTCACTAGTTTAATAATAAAAACCTCAACTATGATCCAGAATGAAGACTACTATACAGTTCAGTTACCTGGAGCAGTTTTGGTTTACTCTGTGTTTTGCTATAATTATTAAATATATTTATTTCCATACTCAAAAAATTCTGTGTCAGTGATATGCTAACATATATTCCACAATTGTTGGGGTAGGGTCAGGGGTTAATTTATAGCATTAGCTGAATTTCCTGGTGAAAATACTACTACCTTGGTGACCAATTTCAAGCTGTTTTTAACATTTGGTTCACAAAATTTCTTTTCAACCATCAGTTCATACAAGACAATAAAAGCCAGTTCAGAGTAACACTGGTTTCATATTTGATAACTTACTATTGATTACTAAAACTCTTTTACTTTCAAATTGGTGTAAATTTTGTTTATGAATCCACTACCTTGCCTAAAATGGAAGGGTGTTATTGGGAATAAATCAGTAGGAATATATTAAGCAAATGTTGACCTGTGTCATGCTTTGTAAATTGAATCAAATTACATTACACAAAGAAATGAAGTATGGGTTAAAGCATTCAGTGTAAACGATCTTCTTAGAATAAAAAAAAAGATTTATTAACTAATCAATTTTATAGTTGATATATAGCTCTTTACAAAATAGTGACTTATGTAGATCCTACCATCATCATAAATGTTATTTTTGAAGATATTTCTACATAAAGATTTTATACACATTTGTTGCATTTTCCTGGTAGCTCAGTGGTCAAGTACCCATCTGCCAGTGCAGGAGATGCGAGTTCGATCCCTGGGTTGGGAAGATCCCCTGACAAAGGAAATGGCAATGCATTCCTGTATTTTTAGCTGTGCTGTGCTTAGTCTCTCAGTTGTGTCTGACTTTCTGCAGTCCCATGGACTCTAGCCAGCCAGGCTCCTCTGGCCATGGGATTATTCCAGCAAGAATATTGGAGTGAGTTGCCATTTCCTACTCCAGTGGATCTTCCCCACCCAGGGATCAAATTCAGGTCCTTGCATCTCCTGCATTGGCAGATGCATTCTTTATCACTAGCACCACCTGGGAAGCCCCAGAATTGTTGCCTAAGAAATTCTATAGACAAAGGAGCATGGCAGACTACAGTCTATGGGGTTGCAAAAGAGTCAGACATGACTTAGCCGCTAAACAACAAAACATAATCTTTACAAACATCCCCTAAATTTTACCTTGAAATATTTTAAAACAAATATATAATCTTTGTATATACATTTTTGTTGACAATTAAATCATTTATATAATTATTAATAAATTTCTGAGTAAACTTTGAAACATTAGAAATGACTTCTATCAGATTATTATAATAGGAGTTTTGATTAAAGGTCAGAATCTTCTTTAATTACTAGGGCACCAAAAATATATATAATAATTTACAATTAAAAATCATACATCAATATATATGAAATAGGCTGCAACAACATCACCATATAACATTAGAGAATTGACCTAAGTGAATAAGTAATCTTTCACATAATAGAATTCCTTTTGTGTCAAGTAGCCTGTTGGTCTATTATACATTTTGAAAAGATATTTTTATGAATTGTAAATATTAAAAGATTTAAAATGTTAGTAGCACTGGCTAACAGGTGCAATTCATAAACTGTTTTAATCATGTTATTTAAGTCAAATAAAAGGCAAATTAGGGCCAATTTACAAAAAAAACAGATAATGTTTTCAAAATTCTAAAGCAATTCATACTTAGATATAATCACAAATTGTGTTAGAGTTGTTCTTTTTTTTTATCTTTTCTGAGAAAAATCAGGAAAAAAAAGCCTAAAACTTCTGTTGTGCATGTAGCACCCATCATTTTATGCAGTTCATCCAGGATCTGAGTTATAAATGGTTCTTGCAAATGTCAGCCAGAATTCTCCATATTAAGAAGAATATTCAAGGGTATCCTATGGGGGAAGGAGAATTTAGTTTTAATGAGTCAATCTCTTTTTCTGTTTGGTATACTTTAACTTCTCTGTTCTGAGTCTTAATGGTTATTGCTGGAATGGTCTCACTTGGCACATTTCACTGAGATGGATCTCTATTTTCTCACAGAAAAAGTTTTGTAACTGACTAATTATGTAACTCATTGCAATATTTTTCTCGTCTCAAAACCACAATCTGGATACAGACTCTGTGTTGTTCTGTTTTGTCTTTTATAATTTTGTCTTGATTAAAGTAAGTACAAGATGTTTCAAAATTGACTCAGAGAAAAATGCCTATTTATACATCTAGAAAAAAATATCCATAACCATAAAATGAAAAATAGAAGATAGTCAAAACACTCATGACTTCACTAATATTAACAATTCTGTTTCATTGTTATTATAAAGACTTCATCATAAAATATAGGTGTTGGATATTTATAATGTATCATCTTGAGTTTGTTTTTTTTTTCTTTTTAAGATGACAATGGGACATCTTTAAAATCAAGGAGTTCGTTATCTTATTTGGAACAGGCTTTAAAAAGGAATGTTAAAAGACCACTTGGAAATAATGCCTTCCATTGACAAAGTAGTTCAGAAGAGTTGCACCTTGTGGTGTAGGTAGGTTTTTCCTTTTTTTGTAATGCAAGTGCTAAACTTAAGCCTTGATTGCCAAGACATCCAGTTCAAAGAAGGGTGGCTGTTTCAAATAAACACATTGCCAGCTTCTGGACTGTATCCAGAGCCATGCTGCCCCCTACCCTTGTGTTCCTTGGATAACTGTCCCTTAGGACTGTAATTGCTAGGTTTTTTTTTTTTTCCCCAATCTTCTGTCCTTTAAATTCTTGCTGACATGTTTTAAATTCACAATAAAGAATTAGCCCTTAGAAACCAGCCACCCAACCATCAACCTCAACAAAGCAAAAAGCAAAATGCCAGGCACTCACTACCGACCCCCAACCCTTGACCTTACTGTGAGGTCCCAAGCATGTAATGTAATTTCCAGGGCTTAAAAATAATAAATTTTTCCTTCTCTCCATTGTAAGCTTCCTAATGGTTATTGCTGAAGATGTCGTGTGTGTGTGTGTGTGTGTGTGTGTGTGCACACGCACTCAGTCATGTCCAACTCTTTACGACCCCATGGACTGTAGCCCACCTGGGCCTTCTGTTCATGGGATTTCACAGTCAAGAACACTGGAGTGGGTTGCCATTTCCTTCTCCAGGAAATCTTCTTTATCCAGTGATAAACAATCCATGTCTCTTCTGAGCCACTGCTAACACAGAATGTCCTAACCACATAGCATATGTTAGTTCTCCTAGAGAACTAATTGCTGTGCAACTCTCATACTACGTATTTTGAGAATCAGGGGTTCCTTTTTTTATCTTCCCATCTTCTATTTGGAGAGCTCTAAAATCTGCCAACACTGGCTTTCTTTTTATCTGAAACAAGAACCTTTGACATACTAAATACTCCTTCTATTTACAGAGACAAATGAACAGCTGATACTTCAAAATTATGTTTCAAATGATATATTTTAACATTTATATAATAATATAAGATAAAAATATGAAAGCAATTTATATGGATTTTATGAGGAAAAGGTGCAATAAAGTCAAGTGCTCATCTCAGTAAATTTCTCCTCAGTGTTCTATATAATATTGCATAAAGCCCGTGTAAGTTTTGTGTCTAGGGTGATTCTGAAAACCTAACTCTCCTTTGTTTCAAAGCATGTTTTGTTGGTAAAAAGTCTACAAATATTCCTACTGACTTTATTCATGCAACCAAAATCTAACTGATCATAACCTAATATTAAAAGAGAAATTTTTCTAGTCAATAACAAAGACATAGAAGATGGAAGTAAGGTATACAAGTAGCTCTGATATCATCAACAGGTTTTAGCTTGCCAGTTATTCAAGTAAATTGCTGTATGTGTTTGTGCAAAGAATAAAAACTACTATTTGGCATCCTCCTTTCTTTACAGACTGAAGAAATATCAGTAAAGTACAAGAAGTTTAGTCCATGGATTTTATAACATCTTTATAAGTATCAGGAATAATTTTTTCCAGTTTATTATTTCCCATTCATTAGCTGTATCCAGCTGTGTTTTAAGTTGGCAAAATATTGAACTCCAGACTATTGAAATGTTATGCTTTACTTTTATCAACACAAGATTAAAGCCATTGTTAATATTTCACTTCTCTTGTTCCCGAAGTGTTATGTTAAACATGTATGCTGTTCTGTGCTTCAAAGTTTTGCATATACTAAAAAAAAAATCATTTTTATGATTATTGATGAGCAGTTCAGTTCATTCAGTGTTTAGTAGAAGTCAGGGATGAAAAACATTAAAAAACAGATAAATTTACTAGCAGAAAAACAAGAAGGAAAGGATACAGAATTGTTTGACTGTAATGGTTAAAAAATAAGTCACCAGATTCAGTAAGAATTAGCTTAAAATTTTTTTCCATGCAATTTTTAGGTTTTGATACTGGTCAACTCTAATTTTTTTTTTAATGTTTTACCAACTTGGTATAATGCATTTTCTTACTTCACGGTTATTTTTGTGTATAATCATGAAACATATATTAATCAATGTGAAGCAGTAATCACAGTTCCTGTCACAGAAAACACATTTGATAAAGTTAGCTATTATTATATATGACTATAGAACACAAAATGGATGGAATCATGATATACATCTAGTATATAAAAGTGTTACTGCTCCCTAGATTAAAATAAATAAGAACTAAGCTCATATGGATGAAGGTTAATCAATAATTTCCAGTTTTATGCCATATTTGCCTGTGAGAGTTCTTGATATGTACTAGGCATGCTACTAGGCAGGTAGTCAGTGGGATACATAGAGGGTTACAATTTAGCTTGGAAAAGAGAGAGAATTACAGTTGAATATGCTAAAGTACTGTGATCAAGATGTGGAAAAGATACCATGGAAGCACAAGGAAGAATGACTATGCTTAATGTTGGCATTAGGAGGTGATTTCTCGAAGGTTTTCCCTGAAGACTAAAAGAGTCATTGGTACATAAGTAGGGATATAGGGAATATTAGAGAAAAGAGAAGCAAAAGAATTCCAAATACTAGGATCACATTTGTAAAGACCTCCATAAGTGTCAGAAGATAACGTTTGGACCACTACAAGGAATTCACCACTAGATTCAGGGTAGAATAAAAGGATGAGAACTAGATAAAGTCTTTTACTTCCCATAAAACATTTCTGGTAAAGCATCTGTATATTTCTTTTACTATCAATCCACTCTTATTTTCTATGGCACAAAATGCTTGCTTAATTTTCCTCCTGGCATTACTTTAGAATACTCCATTTCAGTGGACTATATCTAGATTTTCTGATGACAACTGAGTGTGAAGGGGATGACAGAGGATTAGGTGGTTGGATGATATCACCAACTCAATGGACATGAGTTTGAGCAAGCTCTGGGGGTTAGTGATGGACAGGGAAGCCTGGTGTGCTGCAGTCCTTGGAACTGCAAAGAGTCAGACACCACTGAGTGACTAAACTGATACAGTAAATAGTTTACTACTTCCCAAATGTCTTACCAATGGGTATTTATTTGAAATGAAATTATATTTTGGAAGTCAAAACATACCTTTCTTTAGACAGGATGAAATTTAGTAAAGTGTAGCTTAAAGTAACCACCCTATTGTTACCATACATGATAATTGCAAGCTTCTGATTGAAATTATGTCGTATAAAACATGTGTTTTTTTTTTTCTTGGATGACTTATCCTAACCAGAGATAGAATAAGGCTTATTTATGTAATTATAATTAACTGCACTCTGAATTACAAACAGATCCCAATAGAAAAATCTGTGCTATTATCCACTTTCTAGCCAATATGCAGCTAGCTGCATCTGTGACGTCAGTGCAATTACTATCTCCCATTTTCACCCAAGGGCACACATAAATGAAAAAAAAAAATGTGTGATGATAAGGCAGAGTTACAAAGAATAGCAAAGATAGATAAGAAAGACTTACTCAGCAATCAGTGCAAAGAAATAGAATAAAACAATAGAATGGGAAAGACTAGAGATCTCTTCAAGAAAATTAGAGACACCAAGGGAACATTTCATGCAAAGATGGGCTCAATTAAAGGACAGAAATGATATGGACCTAACAGAAGAAGAAGATATTAAGAAGACGTGGCAAGAATACACAGAAGAACTGTACAAAAAAGATCTTCATGACCCAGATAATCATGATGGTATGATCACTCATCTAGAGCCAGACATACTGGAAAGTGAAGTCAAGTGGGCCTTAGAAAGCATCACTATGAACAAAGCTAGTGGAGGTGATGGAATTCCAGTTGAGCTGTTTCAAATCCTGAAAGATGATGCTGTGAAAGTGCTGCACTCAGTATGCCAGCAAATTTGGAAAACTCAGCAGAGGCCACAGGACTGGAAAAGGTCAGTTTTCATTCCAATCCCAAAGAAAGGCAATGCCAAAGAATGCTCAAACTACCGCACAAATTCATTCATCTCACACACTAGTAAAGTGATACTTAAATTCTCCAAGCCAGGCTTCAGCAATATGTGAACCATGACATTTCAGATGTTCAAGCTGGTTTTAGCAAAGGCAGAGGAACCAGAGATCAAATTGCCAACATCTGCTGGATCATCAAAAAAGCAAGAGAGTTCCAGAAAAAATTCCAGAAAAAAAAAAAAACCATCTATTTCTGCTTTATTGACTATGCCTTTGACTCTGTGGATCACAATAAACTGTGGAAAATTTTGAAAGAGATGGGAATACCAGACCACCTGACTTGCCTCTTTGAAACCTGTATGCAGGTCAGGAAGCAACAGTTAGAACTGGAACAACAGACTGGTTCCATATAGGAAAAGGAGTACATCAAGGCTGTATATTGTCACCCTGCTTATTTAACTTATATGCAGACTACATCGTGAGAAACGCTGGGCTGGAGGAAGCACAGCTGGAATCAAGATTACCGGGAGAAATATCAATAACCTCAGATATGCAGATGATACCACCTGCCTTTGACTCTGTGGATCACAATAAACTGTGGAAAATTTTGAAAGAGATGGGAATACCAGACCACCTGACTTGCCTCTTTGAAACCTGTATGCAGGTCAGGAAGCAACAGTTAGAACTGGAACAACAGACTGGTTCCATATAGGAAAAGGAGTACATCAAGGCTGTATATTGTCACCCTGCTTATTTAACTTATATGCAGACTACATCGTGAGAAACGCTGGGCTGGAGGAAGCACAGCTGGAATCAAGATTACCGGGAGAAATATCAATAACCTCAGATATGCAGATGATACCACCCTTATGGCAGAAAGGGAAGAGGAACTAAAAAGCCTCTTGATGTAAGTGAAAGAGGAGAGTGAGAAAGTTGGCTTCAAGCTTAACATTCAGAAAACTAAGATCATGGCATCCAGTCCCATCACTTCATGGGAAATAGATGGGGAAACAGTGGAAACAGTGTCAGACTTTATTTTCGGAGGCTCCAAAATCACGGCAGATGGTGATTGCATCCATGAAATTAAAAGACATTTACTTCTTGGAAGGAAAGTTATCACCAAACTAGACATCATATTCAAAAGCAGAGACATTACTTTGCCAACAAATGTCTGTCTAGTCAAGGCTATGGTTTTTCCAGTGGTCATGTATGGATGTGAGAGTTGGACTGTGAAGAAAGCTGAGCACCAAAGAATTGATGCTTTTGAACTATGGTGTTGGAAAAGACTCTTGAGTCCCTTGGACTGGCAAGGAGATCCAACCAGTCCATTCGGAAGGAGCCAGTCCTGGGTGTTCATTGGAAGGACTGATGTTGAGTCTGAAACTCTAATACTTTGGCCACCTGATGAGAAGAGCTGACTCATTGAAAAAGACCCTGATGCTTGGAAAGACTGAGGGCAGGCGGAAAGGGGACAACAAAGGATAAGATGGTTGGATGGCATCACCTACTCTTTGGACATGGGTTTGGGTGGACTCCAGGAGTTGGTGATGGATGGGGAAGCCTGGTGTTCTGCGATTCATGGGGTCACAAAGAGTTGGACAAGACTGAGCGACTGAACTGAACTGAACTGATATTGAATTGTTAGACAGGCTTCTCTGGTGGCTTAGTGGTAAAGAATCTGCTTGTCAGTGGAGGAGACACATTTTTGATCACTGGCCCAGGAAGATCACATGGTGAATGAAATGGCAACACACTCCAGTATTCTTGCCTGGGAAACTCCATGGACAGGGGAGCCTGTTGGGCTACAGTTAATGGGGGTAGCAAAAGAATCAGACATGACTCAGCAGCTAAACAAGCAAACAAAATTTAAGGGTAGAGCATCCTTAATCTGTAGCTGTTCTTTGTTGAGGTAAGCATATGTTGATCAATATTTTTTAATGTTAGAATAGCCACTCCATGACAAAATATATACTGGTTTCACAAGGAAAAATAACACAACTCTGAAAAAAGAAACTTTTTGGAGTCTAAAAGTGTCTTGTTTTCATTTTTATTTCCAACTAGGAGATTTCTGCAACAGAGTTTTTTCAGAAGCCACTAATTCTTCACCAGTTAATGAATATTTCTCAGCATCTGTGCTAAGTATTATGAGACAATGAAAAATATGAAAAAAAAATCACACATGACTGTGAGAATTAACTACTAAGCAACTTAAGTTTTAAAAACTCATACTGATCTAAGATAAATTTAATGGAATAAAATTCCAGTACTTCTGATTTGACAGATTAAAAGGAAAGGAAGTGGCCAATGCTACAAATCAGGGAAATTTTTCTTCCTGAAGGTGTAGCACACCCACAAATAAATATACATGTACATTTAGTTATCTAACTTATATGCAGAGTACCTCATGAGAAACGCTGGGCCGGAAGAAGCACAAGCTGGAATCAAGATTGCCAAGAGAAATATCAATAAACTTAAATGTGCAGATGACACCACCCTTATGGCAGAAAGTGAACAGGAACTAAAAAGCCTCTTGATGAAAGTGAAAGCGAAGAGTGAAAAAGATTGCTTAGAGCTCAACATTCAGAAAATGAAGATCATGGCATCTGGTCCCAACACTTCATAGCAAATAGATGGGGAAACAGTGGAAACAGTGTCAGACTTTATTTTGAGGGGCTCCAAAATCACTGCAGATGGTGATTGCAGCCATGAAATTAAAGGACGCTTACTCCTTGGAAGGAAAGTTATGGCCAATCTAGATAGCATATTCAAAAGCAGAGACATTACTTTGGCAACAAAGGTCCATCTAGTCAAGGCTATGCTTTTCCCAGTGATCATGTATGGATGTGAAAGTAGCACTGTGAAGAAAGCTGAGCACTGAAGAATCGATGCTTTTGAACTGTGGTGTTGGAGAAGACTCTTGAGAGTCCCTTGGACTGCAAGGAGGTCCAACCAGTCCATCCTAAAGGATATCAGTCCTGGGATTTCTTTGGAAGGACTGATGCTAAAGCTGAAACTCCAAAACTTTGGCCACCTCATGCAAAGAGTTGACTCATTGGAAAAGACCCTGATGCTGGGAAGGATTGGGGGCAGGAGGAAAAGGGGATGACAGAGGATGAGATGTCTGAATGGCATCACTGTCTCAATGAACATGAGTCTGAGTGAACTCCGGGAGATGGTGATGGACAGGGAGGCCTGGCGTGCTGCATTTGATGGGGTTGCAAAAAATCAGACACGGCTGAGCGACTGAACTTAAGTGAACTGAAAATAGACTTATATACAGTCTCTTTTATAACAGATTTAGAATTTTTCATGTTTCCTCCACCAATACAGTTACAGATGAATGAAAGATCAATCATAAGCACAGCTTTAAAATACATACAGAGTCAGAAGGAAATCAGTGAAACATGTTTTTCTATTTTTCCTATTCCAATTCTATTTCTTCCTCCAATCTTATTTCCTATTCCATTTTTCCTGTTCTAATCTTCTGAGTCTCAGATTTCCTTATTTATTTTTATCTTGTTATACTATATGCTTCTTTCCAAACTATTTCAAATAATTTTATTTTTTACTTGGGACTAAATATTAAAGTATATAGTTACATATCTTTAAAATTGCAACAAATGTATCAATTAAAAATAATTTGCATTTAAAATAAATCATTTTTGCAAAGAACTGAGCACATGAAAGCACATTTACACTATTTTATTATAATGCTACATTTTTTCATCACAATTTTAAAATAATAGAGTAGCTGGATGGCATCACGGACTCGATGGACGTGAGTCTGAGTGAACTCCGGGAGATGGTGATGAACAGGGAGGCCTGGCGTGCTGCGATTCATGGGGTCGCAAAGAGTCGGACACAACTGAGCGACTGAACTGAACTGAACCTAAAAATTGATAACAATGCCTGAGTTATAATTACTTAACATATATTAGTGTCCATATGTAATATTACTTCTGAAATAATAATAACAGGAAGAAAACGAAAAATGTGAGTTTAGAATTCAAAATATAAATTCAAATAGAAAAATAAAAGACAAAAAAGAAGATTACAAGATATACTTTAAAAATAAATTACATCATGAACACCAACACCACATTTTTAACTGAAGAATTCAGTTCAGTTCAGTCAGTAGTGTCTGACTCTGTGACCT
>SJYX01016856.1:45871-58421 GCA_006410675.1 Oreotragus oreotragus
TGATGTACTCTGCATATAAGTTAAATAAGCAGGGTGACAATATACAGCCTTGACGTACTCCTTTTCCTATTTGGAACCAGTCTGTTATTCCATGTCCAGTTCTAACAGTTGCTTCCTGACCTGCATACAGATTGCTCAAGAGGCAGGTCGGGTGATCTGGTATTCCCATCTCTCTCAGAATTTTCCACAGTTTATTGTTATCCACACAGTCAAACACTTTGGCATAGTCAATAATGCAGAAATAGATGTTTTTCTGGAACTCTCTTGCTTTTTTGATGATCCAGCAGAAGTTGGCAATTTGATCTCTGGTTCCTCTGCCTTTTCTAAAACCAGCTTGAACATCAGGGAGTTCACGGTTCACGTATTGCTGAAGCCTGGCTTGGAGAATTTTGAGCATTACTTTACTAGCATGTGAGATGAGTGCAATTGTGCGGTAGTTTGAGCATTCTTTGGCATTGCCTTTCTTTTGGGATTGGAATGAAAACTGACCCTTTCCAGTCCAGTAGCCACTGCTGAGTTTTCCAAATTTGCTGGCATATTGAGTGCAGCACTTTCACAGCATCATCTTTCAGGATTTGAAATAGCTCAACTGGAATTCCATCACCTCCACTAGCTTTGTTCGTAGTGATGCTTTCTAAGGCCCACTTGACTTCACATTCCAAGATGTCTGGCTCTAGGTGAGTGATCAAACCATCGTGATCATCTGGGTCGTGAAGATCTTTTTTGTACAGTTCTTCTGTGTATTCTTGCCACCTCTTCTTAATATCTTCTGCTTCTATTAAGTCCATACCATTTCTGTCCTTTATTGAGCCCATCTTTGCATGAAATATTCCCTTGATATCTCTAATTTTCTTGAAGAGATCTCTAGTCTTTCCCGTTCTTTTATTTTCCTCTATTTCTTTGCATTGATCACTGAAGAAGGCTTTCTTATTTCTTCTTGCTATTCTTTGGAACTCTGCACTCAGATGCTTATATCTTTCCTTTTCTCCTTTGCCTTTCACTTCTCTTCTTTTCACAACTGTTTTTAAGGCCTCCCCAAACAGCCGTGTTGCTTTTTTGCATTTCTTTTCCTTGGGGATGGTCTTGATCCCTGTCTGCTGTACAATGTCACGAACCTCCATCCATAGTTCATGAGGCACTCTATCTATCAGATCTAGTCTCTTAAATCTATTTCTCACTTCCACTGTATAATCATAAGGAATTTGATTTTGGTCATACTTGAATGATCTATCGGTTTCCCCTACTTTCTTCAATTTAAGTCTGAATTTGGCAATAAGGAGTTCACGATCTGAGCCACAGTTCGCTCCTGGTCTTATTTTTGCTGACTGTAGAGCTTTTCCATCTTTGGCTGCAAAGAAAATAATCCGTCTGACTTCAGAGTTGACCATATGGTGATGCCCATGTGTAGAGTCTTCTCTTGTATTCTTTGAAGAGGGTGTTTGCTATGACCTGTGTGTTCTCTTGGCAAAACTCTATTAGCCTTTGCTCTGCTTCATTCCCTATTTCAAGGCCAAATTTGCCTGTTACGCCAGGTGTTTCTTGACTTTCTACCTTTGCATTCCAGTCCCCTATAATGATAAGGACATCTTTGGGGGGTATTAGTTCTAAAAGGTCTTGTAGGTCTTCATAGAACTGTTCAACTTCAGCTTTTTCAGCATTACTGGTTGGGGTATAGATTTGGATTACTCTGATATTGAATGATTTGCCTTGGAAACGAACAGAGATCATTCTGTCGTTTTTGAGATTGCGTATAGGTACTGCATTTTGGACTCTTTTGTTGACCATGATGGCTACTCCATTTCTGCTAATGGATTTCTGTCTGCAGTAGTAGATATAATGGTCATCTGGGATAAGTTCACCCATTCTAGTCCATTTTAGTTCCCTGATTTCTAGAATGTCAACATTCACTCTTGCCATCTCCTATTTGGCTACTTCCAATTTACCTTGATTCATGGACCTAACATTCTAGGTTCCTATGCAATATTGCTCTTTATAGCATCAGACCTTGCTTCTATCACCAGTCACAACCACAAATGGTTATTGCTTTTGCTTTGGCTCCATCCCTTCATTCTTTCTAGAGTTATTTCTCCAATGATCTCCAGTAGCATATTGGGTACCTACTGACATGGGGAGTTCCTCTTATTGAAGAATCACTGTTAATAATATAAATTATAAAGGCAGTATAATGACTTAAGTAAATAAACATAATAATTATGGCTAGGGAAAATATGTTTTTCTTTATTGTAAAAATGCCTTTGAAGCTTTGTCTTTGAAATCAAATTCTAATCAATGTCTTTGCATATTCAGAGATACTAGGGAAAATGACATTCTGAAAATGCAAACATGAGATAGTTCAGTTCAGTTCAGTTGCTCAATCATGTCTGACTTTTTGTGACCCCATATAAGCTCCACACTTACCCCATTTCTCTACCTAGAGACCATTTCCCGAATTTGACTCAGGGAGGTCAAGCCTAAGAAGAGCACAACGGTACTTTACTGGATTGAGAAGACAGAGAGCAGATTTCAAGGACACTATTACTGACGGAAGCTGTAGGGCAGAGCACCAGAAGGAAGGAACTGTATACAATGGGACTCCTGAAGGATCACTGACCAAGGGCAGCTCTCTTATTGCTCAGGATGAAATTTCACAAGAACAAACAGGATACAGCTTCTATGGAGTAAAGAGGCTAACACAGGGCTGGAGATTTTAGGCATTCTGATCCATCTCAGTAGACATGCCTCAAAATACCAAAGCATTCTTTTGAGATGAGAGGCTGATCACACCTTAAAACCATGGACCACATCAAATGATAAGATCTTCTCTACTGCTGCTAAGTCGCTTCAGTCATGTCCAACTCTGTGCAACCCTGTAGACAGCAGCTCACCAGGCTGCCCCGTCCCTGGGATTCTCCAGGCAAGAACACTGGAGTGGGTTGTCATTTCCTTCTTCAGTGCGTGAAATTGAAAAGTGAAAGTGAAGTCGCTCAGCCATGTCCTACTCTTTGCAACCCCATGGAGTGCAGCCCACCAAGCCCCTCGTCCATGGGATTTTCCAGGCAAGAGTACTGGAGTGCCTTCTCTGAAGATCTCTAAACACTCCTAAAGAAAGACTAAATTGAAGCTTCAAAATGGTATTAGAAATAGAGAAGAGTTTTAAAGAGCTGTTATAAATATATTTAAGGACATACATTTTATTGAAAGTTCTTAGAAGGTGATTAGACATTACAGAAAAAAAATCACTGATCTTGAGGAATTTAGCAGTAGAAATAATCCAAATAGAAACACAGAGAGAAAAGCAAGTTTTAAAATTAAAAAAATGGTACAGTTTTAATGAGTTATGAGAAAATATCTGGATCTATGAGAAAGTCTCTCGTAATATAGGAGTCATGTACCTGGAGGAAAAAAGAAGGGAGAGAATAAAATTTAAAAATTGAAACAGTGATTTCAAATTTTCCAAGTGTGTTGAAATTAAAAAATAATTATGCAGCCTTTAGAGTAAACACTAAACTATATGAAGATATTTATAGCAAAAAAAAAAAAATGGAAGAAGCAAGTTGAGTATTAAAAAAAATGTCAAAATTTTCCACATCCTTGCCAATACAGAAATAAAATTGCTCTCCGTCTAGTCAAGGCTATGGTTTTTCCTGTGGTCATGTATGGATGTGAGAGTTGGACTGGGAAGAAGGCTGAGCACTGAAGAATTGATGCTTTTGAATTGTAGTGTTGGAGAAGACTCTTGAGAGTCCCCTGGACTGCAAGGAGATCCAATCAGTCCACTCTGAAGGAGATCAGCCTTGGAATTTCTTTGGATGGAATGACGCTAAAGCTGAAACGCCAGTACTTTGGCCTCCTCATGCGAAGAGTTGACTCATTGGAAAAGACTCTGATGCTGGGAGGGATTGGGGGCAGGAGGAGAAGGGGACAACCAAGGATGAGATGGCTGGATGGCATCATTGATTAGATGGATGTGAGTCTGAGTGAACTCAGGGAGTTGGTGATGGACAGGGAGGCTTGGCGTGGTGTGATTCACGGGGTCGCAAAGAATCAGACACGACTGAGTGACTGAACTGAACTGAACCGAAGTGTAGTTCTATTTTTTTTAATTTATTTATTCTTGAGTAATGTTCATTGTTTTCCATAGTGGATGTAACAACTTGCATTCCTATCAAGAGTGTACAAGAGCCTTCAGCATTTGATATCTCTTGTCTTTTTTATAATGGCCATCTAATAGGTATGAGGTTATATGTCACTGTGGTTTTGATTTGTATTTCTCTCATAATTAGTGATGTTGGGCATTTTTTCAGATACTTGGTGCCATTTTTATATCTTTGGAAAAATATCTACTCAAAGCTGTTGTCCATTTGTTTATTTTTTCTTTTTTTTTTTTTTGTTCTGTTTTGTTTATTTACTGTTGAGCTTAGGAATTCCTTATGTATTTTGGATATTAATCTCTCATCAGATTTTTTTCTCCCATTCTGTAGATTTCGGGTTCATTCTGTAGATTATTTCCTTTGCTTTATAGAAGGTTTTTAATTTGATATAATCCCACTTTTGCATTTTTATTTCCTTGCTTATGCTTTTGGTATCATGTGCAGGAAATCATTACCAAGACTAATATCAAAAAGAGTTTTCCCTATGTTGTCTTCTAGGAATTCTGTAGTTTCAGGCCTTACCTTTACATATATTTTTTGAATTTATTTTTGTGTATGATTTAAGGTAAGTGTCCAATTTCATTCTGTTGCAACTGGATATTCAGTTTAATGAATAAACTGAATTTATTTCAGCACTAATTATTGAAAGACTATCATTTTCTCCTTGCATATTCCTAGCATAATTCTGATTGCATATTCCTTTGTTGAAGATCACTTGACTGTATATGTGTGGGTTTGTTTCTGGGATTCTTATTCTGTTCCATTGATCTAACTAATTGTCTGGCTTTATGGATGTACATTACTGTTTTGATTAGTATATGTTTGGAATATATTTTGAAATCATAGTGTGATGGCTGCAGTTTTTTTATTCTTTGTTGAGATTACCTTGGCTGCTTGAGGGTTTTTTTTTTTTTTTTTTGTCATTTTATATCAATTTTAGGATTTTTTCTATTTCTGTAAAAAAATGCCATTGGGATTTTTATAAAGATAGCACATGTCTCCCTCTGCTCAACACAGACTAAAATTAAGCTAAGCCAAAAAAGAAAAAGACAGAAAGGGAAAACAGAGTTGTTTGAAGCATACAAAAAATTAAAACAGGAAATTGGTGGATATAAACACAAACATACCAATGATTACATTAAAGAAAAGTGAATTTCATGATTCACAAAAGGAATTATCATATAAAAAGAGAATATAACAATGTAACTACAAGAAATCCAGTGTGTGTATATATATATATATTCAAATATATATATATGCATACATATATCCAAAGATAGTTAAAAGAGTAGAAAAAATGTAACATAAATGTTAATCAAAAGAAAGCATTTGTAGCTCTCTTTAATTAAAAAAAAATGATTTCACCAAAAGATAGAGTGATATGTCTTAATGATAAATGAGTCAATTGAATAGGAAGATAAAACACTCTTAAATGTGTATGTACCCCATAAGAGAGCCTCAATATATATAAATCAAAATAAGGCAGAACTAAAGGGAGAAAGAAATCCTCAATCATTATTAAGATTTTATAATTTATATCTGGACTATATATATATATATATTATTATTATTACTTTTTTCTTTGAAACTTGTCTTCCTAATCCAGATATTCAGACAATTTTTACTCCTTGGTGAAATAGTCTACTTAATAAAGACAACATATGTCAGGTAGAAAGAAGGAGCCTATATTTTTGATGAAATAAAATATGTTTTTCTGCACATATTTGACTTTTTTTAAATTACTATATAGAGTTCAAGTATTAAATAGACAATGCTTAAGCTATTGTTTTGCAGAAAGTGAACTCTGGACCAGTAGCCTCACATCATCTGGTGACCCATTCAGCTCAGTTCAGTTCAGTTCAGTCGCTCAGTTGTGTCTGACTCTTTGCAACCCCATGAACTGCATCATGCCAGCTTCCCTGTCCATCACCAAGTTCCAGAGTTCACCCAAACTCATGTCCATCAAGTCGGTGATGCCATCCAGCCATCTCATTCTCTGCCGTCCCCTTCTCCTCCTGCCCCCAATCCCTCCCAGCATCAGTCTTTTCTAATGAGTCAACTCTTCGCATGAGGTGGCCAAAGTACTGGAGTTTCAGCTTTAGCATCAGTCTTTCCAAAGAACACCCAGGACTAATCTCCTTTAGGATGGACTGGTTGGATCTCCTTGCAGTCCAAGGGACTCTCAAGAGTCTTCTCCAACACCACAGTTCAAAAGCTTCAATTCTTTGGTTCTCAGCTTTCTTCACAGTCCAATTCTCACATCCATACATGACTACTGGAAAAACCATAGCCTTGACTAGACGGACCTTTGTTGGAAAAGTAATGTCTCTGCTTTTCAATGTGCTATCTAGGTTGGTCATAACTTTCCTTCAAAGGAGTAAGCGTCTTTTAATTTCATGGCTACAATCACCATCTGCAGTGATTTTGGAGCCCCCCAAAATACAGTATGACACTGTTTCCATTGTTTCCCCATGTATTTCCCATAAAGTGATGGAACCAGATGCCATGATCTTAGGTGACTCATTAGAAATGCAAATTCTTGGTACTTATACATAGGGGCTTCCCAGGTTGCTCAGTGATAAATAACCCACCTGCCAATGTGGAAGATGTAAGAACTTGGGTTCCATCAAAGGTTGGGAAGATCCCCCGGAGGAGAGCATGACAACCTACTCCAGTATTCGATCCCAGAGAATCCTATGGACAGAGGATTCTGGAGGCTTCAGTCCATCGGGTCGCAAAGAGTCCCTCATACATGACTGAAGCAACATAGCATAGCATACTAGAAATATTGAATTGGAGACTGAAGAGTTGGGATCCATCTAGCAAATTGTGCTTTATCAAGCTCTCCAAATGGTTGTTGTACATACTTAGGTTTGAAAACCACTCTATTTAAGGCATAGTTTCTTCCTGTCAGAGACACATACTCAATGTTGTTATGAAAGGTAAAAGGTGATGCCGCTGATTTACTATTTTTTGAACAATTCTTAAAAAAGCAGACAAATGAAAAGGCAGATTCATGGAAGCATACCTTTTCCCAATAATCAAGTTGTATACATTAAAAATAGACAGTTTCTTGTTATGTCAGTTATATTTCAATGAAGTTTTTTTTTTAGTTTTTTTTTGTTTTTTTTTTTAAAGGAAGAAACAGCCAACAAACAAACCTGAATAATTACTATTGAAACAGTCTTTCCACATTTCCAGTTTGGCAGACTTCAGCAACTGAAGTGAAATAGCCAATAAATTTCCCCAAAAATCCTCCCTGAAATTGTGTTGTTTGGAAATCAAAAATATAACTTGAAAATTTTTCAAGTCTATGTCTTCCTGAACCTATCTGATCATTTGTTTAAAATTTAAAATCCCAATAATTCAGCTAAAATATTAATTTATATAACAGTTCCTTTGATGGGTGTTTGAACTTTTTGAACATTTGATTCAACTGACTGGTTAATTCAGTCTGGATCTTCAAACCAATTGNCAAAAATATAACTTGAAAATTTTTCAAGTCTATGTCTTCCTGAACCTATCTGATCATTTGTTTAAAATTTAAAATCCCAATAATTCAGCTAAAATATTAATTTATATAACAGTTCCTTTGATGGGTGTTTGAACTTTTTGAACATTTGATTCAACTGACTGGTTAATTCAGTCTGGATCTTCAAACCAATTGTATAGAAGTATTTTGGGATACCATAGCAATATAATATAAAGAATACCAACATTTTCAAATGCCCTCATTAAAATTCTAAGCTCATTCAATTATTCTTCTTTTCTTTTGGTCTCATGAATTTATGAAGTTTAATTCAAGCTCTGAATTTCTAAAGTACAAACATCTATACTAATTAAAATTCAGTCACAACAGACAAGCTTAATTGGGACCAAAAGCTCTAGAGAAAATTAGAGTAGATTATTTCGAGTGTGAGTATTTCAAGGACTTCTTTGTTATGCCAAGATCCAGTTATTAAGATTTCTCTTGTCCTTTCATGATTTCCTCACAATAAATTTTACTTTCTAGGCAGTTTCATAAATGAGTAACTGGAATGCCACTTATAGTTCTCAGAAGAACTTAGTAATGATCAGCAAAATTGCTTTGATTTATGTTATGTAGATGATAAAATAGAATGAAAAGAAAGCTGTGAATTAATTATAGATATAGAGGCAGGATCATCTTACATTTATAGGAATATTAAAAGCAAAGAGATTTTTGACAATTTTACTCTTTAGGCACACTCATTTAATTATTTTTATAATATTGAATATTAACTAAATTGTAAATTGACAATCAGGAGAGACTAAAATCAAAATAACAGATTTTAATTAATGTCGGTAATTAGTTAATTTTGCCTCATCTATGAAAATCTGAACCCTATAATGATGCATATTTATGTCGAGGTTTAAGGATAAGTAGATAGTAATAACTGGAGAAGGCAATGGCACCCCACTTCAGTACTAATAATAAATATCCCCTAATGCCAAAACTTAAACACAATGAAAGTCTGTTCCTCACTCACACAATCTGATGTAGTTGTCCTCATCACTAGGTAGCTCTCCTTCACATGGTGAGTCAGAACTCCAAGTCCTTTAAATTATTTGGCTCTCTCATGTCTAGGGTCTTATTATTGCAAGAATCCAGCTGGAATAAAAAGAGAGACAGTCTGGAGAGGAAAACACTTGCTAAGCTTAGTCTGGAAATAGAACCCATCACTTATCTTATGTACCACTGTCTACAAGGCAATGCTATGGTTCTATCTAAATACAAGGGAGGTTGGGAAATGTAGCATTGCTGTAGGCTGAAGAAGAGAACGTGAATATTAGATGAATTGGTAGCAGTCTTTGTTGCAGTTACAATTAATTTAGTATAAATTTAATGCTTCTCATAAATCTTAATTTATAGAAGCAAATCAAAATGAAGCTATCATTGTTTAAATTATACCCACAGCAGAGATTTCTAGATGTTCTGAGGATGAATAGAAGATCAACTAAAATAAACTTTACAAAAATGCATCAAATTCATAAACCTGAAACATAGAATTGTGTGTCTGTGTTTGTGTATATGTTCATGTGTGATATCTATGGCACTTAGTTATGATAGATAAGGAAAAACACTGGTTTTGTGTGTTTATATGCATATAACTCAGATATCATCTTCAATGAGATGCTTCCATTTCTTAATTATCACTCAAGAATAGAATCGTGTATTTGCAAAAAGCATGAGACTCACAAATTCCAAATATGAAATCTTGGTTGAGCTGGTTATTAAATGTATGGCTTACTGATTGTGTGACTTTGGGCAAGTTTATTAATCCCTTTCAGATCTAATGTCCTCATTTTTAAAAGCGCAGACTTTCTACATTGAAAATTTTGAGGGTTACGTGAGTTTAGACATGACAACTATCTGACTCAGAATGACAAGCTATAGATAGTAACTGCTACTTTTATGCCTGTCATAACACCACGCCTGATCTCTCTCTTGAACTCCTGGCCTATTTTTCCAAGTTTTTACTAAATATTTCTATTCTTCATTTCCCTAATTCCACCACCCAACAGTTGCTCCCCACCAGCTCTCACCCAGATAAATAGATTCCACCACTGAGAATCTATTTATCTAGAATGTACCTTCCTTTCTCTTAAAATTTCACTACGAGAGACTCATTATATCTTGTGTATAATGTCTGAGTAACAAAATAAACAGTTTCTGTCCTCAGTCTGCTGTTCCAATGTGCTTTTCTTTAAAAAAAATAGATAATGTTTTCTAAATGTTCCAAGGCATCTTGCAGCTTAAGTGAATCCTCAATCTTCTACCATGACTCTCAAGACTCTAGTGCAAATTTACGCTATCAGAAATTTTTCATCTTCACTGCTTGTCATTCCTTTTGCTTGACTGATCCACATTATCCTTAATTGTAGTTACTCATATACTGCCAGTTGCCATTGTTATTATCAGTCTATGTGTCTGTCCATCCTGGAACAACTGCTTAGAATATGTTTCCATACTTTTCTCTGCTTTGCCATTGTTGTCTACCCTAAGACTCCTTTAAGACACAGTTGAAATTTAAATTCAGCAACTTAATTTTCTAGTACACCAAAAAAGGCCAAAATTAGCCCCAAATTGAGGATAACTGTCAAGTTAGGGACACATTATTTGTTCTTCTCTCATCCAGCTATTACTTTCCCTTGCTGTAAAAGATCATTTTACTGGAAAATATGCTTTGGGCTCAGGATGTAGACATAGAGCTGCTGAATGAGAGAAACCCTCAGGTTGGAGTCCATATTTAGCTTTAGGAATCAACCAAGTCTGGGGCTTTGGTTGTTATACTATTAAACTTTTAGCACCAAATAGAGCTAGGAATGGGTCAGTCGTGGATTTGAAAACAGTAAGATGACAGCAGTAGCACAACTAATGAAAGAAGTTTCTAGGGCCCCTATATTCAAGACACACTGTTTCAAATCCATACAAATAACAGAAAAGGATGGAGAGAAGGAAAAAACACAGATTATGCTGAGGATTATTGCCTTGGCCTTCAAAAATATCCTGCAACTTTCTATTAGTTAGGTAGTTCTGCATAACAAATTGTCCCCAAATTTAGAAACTTAAGGCAACTTTCATTTGCTATTTCTCACAAGGACATAGTTTATTATCTCAGTCAAGCAAAGCTCATCTTGCCTGGCCTTGCAGTATAATTGGGGTCAACTGGCAGATTGACTGAATGTTGGCTGGTCTCAGATGCTCTTGGCTGGCATTATTCAGTTTTTATCTATGTAGTCTCATTCTCCAGAGGACTAACTTGGGCTTTTATTCATGGTTTTGCAAGATTCTCAGAAAAAAAATCAGAAACATGCCTATAGTTAGCACTACTGTGTTATACCTTAAATATTCCTTAGGCAGGTGAATCTCACATTGTGTTCTTAACACAATTTAAAATAACAACAACACACACACACACAAAAAAAAACCCACACATCATTTCCACTATATTCAATTAGTCAGAACAAATCACAAGATCAGTCCAGATTCAAGGACTGGAATGATGGGGTCCAATATTGAAGGGAAGAGCAATAAGTTACCTTGTAAAGAGGAACTTGAGAGTTTGAAGACCTGAGAATCTGAAGATATTATTCAACAATCAATCTCCTTCAAACTTTCATCCTTCCAGTCTGTGTGGGAAACACTCACCCTTATAAACTGCAGCAAAGGATTCTCATATTTAGGTCTGACAAGTGAGTGATACCAATAACAGATTAGAGACTCCATCAAAGCATGTTAGACCATAAGTTATACATAACTGAAGCCCTTTCCATAAGGCTAAAGCTCCTGCCTCGTGGATTTTATGATATGTTTCTATTCATGATCACAAAAAGCATATTGCCCTTGATTAATCAAAACTGCACTTTAAAAGGTTAATGCTTAGCAATTAATTTTTCAGACATTTTAACTCATAATTCAGTTCTAAATAATCTATAAGCTTAAACACTCTTCATTATTGCCAATTTTTATTCATTATCATTAACATTACACAGACAAAATATCTGTAAAATATCTTAATTGAAAGTGTACTATTGTGGGGACTGTTTAAATTAAAAATGACTTGTGATTTCAAAATGTTGATATCTATTTTATATGATAATGCACTTATCTTCAAGTTAAAATAATTTAGACTGAGTATTGATTTTATATATTATAATTTATGAAAAATATTATTGAAATCATTACATTTAATACTTGTGTTTTCCTGTATTAAGACAACAACTTGACTATAAATGCTTGAGTCTTTAAGTATTTCAGTTAAACTAGAGTATTTTATATCATGGATACTATAGAAAATGTGTATTTAAGCTGTATTCATTTAGTTATAGTTAGTTATTAACTATAACTATACTTGTAATTATAACTGTATTAGTTATAGTTAGGCCAATGAGAAAAGAGTGATATTATTTTTAATATATTTGATAAAGTAAATTGCAGAGTATACATACCCCAAGTTTAGAGAAACTTTTATTTAAAAACAAATCTAATGTATTCTCAAATTTGCTTTATTCAATCTCTCTATATATATACTTATATAATTTCATCATACTAATTATAAACACAAGTATATATGTCAAAAAATATTTCATAGATGATAATGTTTACTCTCTATTGCATCACATCAGTAGCATATATTGTCAGTTGCTAACTGTAGACTATTAACTTTGTCAAGTCTGATCATTTAGTTACAGTAGTGCCCACTGTATTTTTCTGTTTTAGGCAATGACACCCCACCCCAGTACTCTTGCCTGGAAAATCCAATGGACGGAGGAGCCTGGTGGGCTGCAGTCCATGGGGTCACTAACAGTCGGACAGACTGAGCGACTTCACTTTCACTTTTCTCTTTCATGCATTGGAGAAGGAAATGGCAACCCAC
>SJYX01016856.1:60621-74936 GCA_006410675.1 Oreotragus oreotragus
ACCCCACCCCAGTACTCTTGCCTGGAAAATCCAATGGACGGAGGAGCCTGGTGGGCTGCAGTCCATGGGGTCACTAACAGTCGGACAGACTGAGCGACTTCACTTTCACTTTTCTCTTTCATGCATTGGAGAAGGAAATGGCAACCCACTCCAGTATTCTTGCCTGGAGAATCCCAGGGATGGGGGAGCCTGGTAGGCTGCCGTCTATGGGGTCACACAGAGTCGGGCACGACTGAAGTGACTTAGCAGCAGTAGCAGTAGCAGCAGAGAAAATTTATTTCTTCTGGTTAGTAAAGTAGTCCATGCAACTATGTCACCCAATATACTTTCACCCAATGATTTGATTCAGTTCAGTTCAGTTCATTTCAGTCGCTCAGTTGTGTCCGACTCTTTGCGACCCCGTGAACCACAGCACGCCAGGCCTCCCTGTCCATCACCAACTCCCAGAGTCCACCCAAACCCATGTCTGTTGAGTCGATGATGCCATCCAACCATCTCATTCTCTGTCGTCCCCTTCTCCTCCTGCCCTCAATCTTTCCCAGCATCAAGGTCTTTTTCCAATGAGTCAGCTCTTCGCATCAGGTGGCCAAAGCACTGGAGTTTCAGCCTCAACATCAGTCCTTCAAATGATTCTAATTAATTATTACACTCGGGGTTGCAAAATGTTTTCTAAAATTTCAAACTGGCATACTATTTATTATATTCTTCTGTAAAGAAGAGATTGTCTTACCTATGTGTCTTTCTATTTATATATTTATTTATTTAATATCAGTATTGGACCAAGATTTAAAAAATATAGTCAATTAGTACTATCTTGGTATTCAAACGATTGATTTTTATTTAATATCAAATCAAAAATTAAATATTATAAATGCTTTTCTCAATCTTTTTATATTTCAAGCTTCATTTCTTGAGCTTGTTTCTAATAGATATCTAATCATGAGTATAGTTTCCTCATGCTTTTGCATGTTTATTGCTACTTTTTTCTAGAAAATATTCACTTTTTGGATTTTATCTTTTTATTAATAAGTACTAGAGAAATTTTATTTTATTATTTTAATGTAATTATTTTACTTTAGTTTTGAAACTTCTTGTCTGGGCTGAAGAATCAGGCATTTTTCTACTTATACTGAAAATATATAGCTATTCTAAGATACAGTTGTTTGTTTTCTGTTTTATCACTCCAATCAATTTTTCAAGCATAAGATCAGTCCTATCAATACTTAGATTCTCATTATTCTTTCAGTCAGAAAATTTCTTTTTAATATTCAGTGTTATTTGTTTTCCATTGTTTGGCTTTTGCTCTTTAGAGTCCATAATGTACATGTACACAACTACTCATACCTATATCCACAGCTAGGTTTTTATGCATTAAATTGTATACATGCTTTTTTGATCCATTTTGTTTTTCCTTATTATTTTGTTTTAGCTTTTTTTCATTCTTCTATTCTATATTTGTTACTTTATTTGAAGCTTTTGTCTATTCTTTCATTGATAGCCTGTAACATTTCTGAGATATTTTATTCTACACTGGTTTTCCTTTGTTCAGTTCACTCTTATATCACATATTTTGTTTGCCTGTACATTACAATTATGAATTTGTAATACATAATTGGTTATGTTTCTTTCATTTCTCTAATGTTTTATTTAATTTTAATCAATTAAAACCAAAAAATTGCTGCATATCTTACTCAACTTTGCTAGGTCCCCTTTTTCATTGTAAGAAATTACAATTATTTTTATACAAAAAATTATTAATTAGTATATTTTTATTCTTATAAAATTTTATATGGATATAAATTATTTTTTTGCTTATAATAAATTTTGTAGATGTTTTCTGTGCTAGTAGTAATAAATTGAGTGAGGTGCAAAGGAGTTTGAATGGTTTACTTATTTTCTGAGAATTTTCTATTCTGGTGTCACAGCACTTTACTGTGCTTTGTACCACTATACTTTACTGTGAACCATTTATCTTCAATAAATGATAATTTCCTGTGGATAGGTGGTCACAGGGAGTTGGTCACTGTGCCTTCTGCTTCTGATTCAGCTATGCCTTCTTGTTTTCACAGGTTTATGAACTTAAACAGCACGGTTATTTCTTCCCTTTCACCACTGAGCCTCCTTCTTTTTCCTCCTGTTTATCTAGATGTGCTTTCAACATTGCTCCTCTGGAACTGTACACTTTTCAGTTCAGGCCTTTTCCTTTGATGCACGCATCTCACTCATTCTGAGTATTCTTTACCCAGGGCAAGAAACTACCTCTGGGGCAGTTTTATTACACCACTGTTAGGGTTCCTTTACACATCTTTCTCTCTTCACAATATTTTCTAATTTACAGCTTCTCAAAAAATGTGTTCCATTTCTGTGTCTGCTATTTTTAAGTGTTGATTTCCCCAATTATATGTAAAATGAGTCTTGTATAGTGTCCTCTGCTTATTGACTATCATTTAGAATGTGTGAAGAATTTCTGATGTAAGGTTGTTAACATTATGCATATAGCAAGAAGTCTCAAGACAGTGTTTTTGAAAGTCAATGGAATTATAAAAAAGCTTCCCTGGTGGCTAAGATGGTAAAGAATGTGCATTAAATGCAGGAGACCAGGGTTTGATCCCTGGGTCAGAAAGATCCCCTCAAGAAGGGAATGGCCACTCACTACAGTGTTCTTGACTGGAAAATCCCATGGACAGAGGAGAAGTGAAATATATGACCCTCTCCTAATATTTTTAATAAATTGATCCATCTCATAAAGAACACTTTGATAAAAACTAAGAAGAAATAAAAAGACATATTTCTCCTGGAAGTAAAGATAAAAACTTAGATTTTTGTAAGTAAAGTCTTAGTAGTTATTTAAGGAAACAGATTTCATGTGAGGGTTAGATTATAGCCAATCTGAAAGCACTGAAGAAGAAAGTAATGTCTCATCTTTAATGATTTATTTATGTACTCAATACTAAAGGAAATTACTATTTTTCCCTTTTAGAATATATTTTTAAATTAAATAACACATAGCAAAGGTTATCATTTATTGATTTTCAATACACTAAGCCATAAATTTAGTTACTTGGAGTTAACAGTTCTAACACATATTATACACTTGCCTCCTGAATTAGAAAGGTACACATTTTACATTATAGATACATCAGTATAGGAGGTATTGCTATGATTACCCTTCTTTTTTTTCCTATTCTTTTCTCTTTTTTTTCCTCCAAATTCTTTATTTGTCTTATCACATATGCATGTCTCCTGTTGAAAACACAAAATTACTTTGGAAAAAAGATTTTACATCATATGGGACTGCTGTTAAAGATATTTTCATAACCTTTGCTTATGTACTTATTTTGTCTGAAAGGAAAAAAAAATAAGTTCAGTTAATATGAAGAAACTTGGAAAATATAAGCTATTGAGCATGACTCTTATGTGCACATGCCAATTATTTGCTTAACTCATACTTCAAGGTGCATATAAGGAACATGATTTCAGGAAGCTTGCTCTTTAGGTGTTTTATTCTGAAAAAATTAGCAAGGTCTATAGTAATAAAGCATCTGTCTTTCCCTGCTTGAATGGAAGCAAGAAATTGAGAAAAACTGGGAAACTATTTGTTGAAATTCCTTATATTTCAAACACCAGTCTGAATTTTTTTAAGTTAAGTTTCAGAGATGCTTTCATTTCATAACAATGTGCTTAGGTTGGACAGTCATTGCAAGAGAAATTTATTTGTTTATATTTCAGTTTATCAGAATACATTTAACAAGCATTGATTGAGTGAATGAAAAACCACAGGACCAGGGGTCAAGAATGTGTGCATTTGTTGATGGGAGTATAAGGGGTATATAAATAAGTTGAGGAAAAAAAATATCTTTTCCTTTTCATGGGGAAAAAAAGACAAAGCAGAAGACAAGGTTACTAGGATGAGCAGTTTTACCAGTGTTTGCCTAGATTGGCTAATTTCTACATCAACATTCCATTATTTTTTTTTGGAAAATTGCTATTTACAAATGTTTTTCTAAGCAGTGAGCATGTTTATACAATAAATTATAGCGGTACTGAAAACTTCAATTCTTCTAAAGAAATATTAATTAAAGCCCTGATCCCATGAAATTTCCATATCACTGAATTAAAGAATCAAAACAAACAACAACAATGAAGCAAGACATGAAAAAGGCAATGCTTTGCCCAAACAGTTATGAAGAAGCTATTTTCCACACAGTTTAGTGATGCATATGCAAATTTGAAATGCCACCAAAAATTTTGCTACATTTGTATAATACACATTTTTATTATTTAAGTCAATTATTATGCCCTTGATTATATGAATATCAGCATCTGTCAAGAAACAATACATATAAATATATACAAATATAAAAATCTGCAAGTATAAAAATATGTTTGCTATACTAAGAAATGGAAATATTTCAATTATTTAATGTGCCCCCAGTATTACATGCTGAAGACACTTAAAAATAGTTTTTAATACAAATCCTGTCATATGAAATACGTAAGTTGACAGGAAAATATGGGAACTACACCAAATGCTAACATAGAAATCTTTAAGAGCATTGTTTATAAAATTTTTGTATTTTCTGTATTTCAGAAGTGTGATTATATTACATATGAGGTTAAAATATTTTTTTTTAAATTCTGGAAGCAGAACTTTGGATGCATTCAACATTCCACCATTAAATCACTGTATAGTTTTGTTGTGAACTTTACCTTTCCTTATCAACATGGTTTCCCTTTGAACATCCTTGTAGGTACATGATGCCACCATATAATTTTTCTTATGAACCTCTTATGTGTGGTTCTTTTGCAGATTAGATGACATTACTGGCTGTTTTCAGTTGGTTCTTTATTTCTCTAAATGATTTAAACATTGCAGTTATATAATTTTAGTGTCAGAATTTCTTGGGAGTATGATTCAGCTTTTTAGTTTTTCTACCCTTAGCAACTTTTTTCTGCAGTCATTTTATAGTGTGTGTGTGTGTGTGTGTGTGTGTATGTATGCATGCATGCACACACACATCTTGACTTCATGTTTAAGTTATCTGAATGTTTAAAATACTGAAGGACCTGGACTTTTGCTTTACTTCTACAAGTCACAACTTGCTATCAACAAAGAATAATTTGTTGAATTAATAATTTGCTGCTAGAAAATATCATTGATTTGCCATCTCCTTCTCTGCGGAATCTTCCCAACCCAGGGATAGAACCCAAGTCTCTGACATTGTAGGAAGATTATTTACTGTCTGAGCCACCAGGGAAGCGCAGAATGCCAGGAGAGTCTTATTTTCCTATCTTTCCTTCCTTTCTTCTTCTGTCTTATCCTTCTTTTCTTTCTATTTTTAAAATTTCTTTCATTATCAAAATATTTATTGCTTCTTGTTCATGTGGTTGATTTTTTTCCACTGACACATGTTTCCTGTGAAGCTACATCTTTAGCCAGAAGACCTATGCCCCAGTGCACACGTTGAGCAAGTTCACATCTTGCTGCCTGTATCCTGACTGGCTTTTCATATTAAGGCTCTATGATCTTGGTATCACCATACACCCTTGACATATCGTGGGTTTTAGTTCAAGCTTATCACTGTGGAATTATGCTTTCTCTTGCTCTTTTAGCACTAGATTTATCTTACATATCTACAAACATAAATTGATTTTATTTATGTTCATTATCCTGCCATTCAAAAACTTTATTTCCCGTGAAGATTTTAAGAATTTATAATTCACCATTTTGTAGGAAGAGGAGGGCACAAGTTTCAGCTTATGTATAACTTCTGTATTGCTTGACTTTCTCAAAGAAATATATTACTTTAATATTCTGAAAAAGTAATTATCTGCTAAACACTAATTATAGAATAAAATGCAAGTTTTCTAATGTGGAAGGTAGACTTGTTTTCTTATTATTTATTAAGACTATTTTTAATCAAAGTTTTAAATTGATGGAAAAATTGAGCGGAAAGTAGAGATTTTTTTTATATCTTTTGCCGTCCCATATCAGTTAGGCTCTGAGAATAGCCCAGGACATTAGGCTCTGGTTAACTAGTTTCCCTGTTCAAGGCAGGTCCAGTAAAGAAGAACAGAGTGCTCTGGAGACTGTCACCTTTATTCCTTTTCTCTCCTCCCTGCCAGAAGCAAGATGAGATGTTTATATTTACTGTAGGCATCTGGTTGAGCTCCTGGAGGTAAATGTTGTGGGTTTCTCTCTAAGACTGGGGTACCCTGCAGTTTCAACTCTCAGAGATAATCTCACTGAGCATCCAGCAATTTGTCAAACACAGTTCCCATTTTCTTCCTGGGCATTGGTTGCCACAGCAGTTTTCACTCATGAGTCTCTGCTGCAGTAAAATGTGACTTCCTGTATTTTCTTGACTCTTCAGTCTTGGAGCAGTGGTTTGTCATCCCATACAAGACTTTAAGAATTATGGCCCATAGCTCATTATTGCTTCTTATCTCCCTCTCCTTGAATGCTCCCTTTTCTCCTTACATTCTAAAGCTCAGTAATATTAGACTATATATTTTTAAAATGCCTAGAGTACTCAGAGAAGGCAATGGCAACCCACTCCAGTACTATTGCCTGGAAAATCCCATGAACAGAGGAGCCTGGTGGGCTGCAGTCCATGAGGTCGCTAAGAGTTGGACACGACTGAGCGACTTCACTTTCACTTTTCACTTTCATGCTTTGTAGAAGGAAATGGCAACCCACTCCAGTGTTCTTGCTTGGAGAATTCCAGGGACAGGGGAGCCCAGTGGGCTGCCGTCTATGGGGTCGCACAGAGTCGGACACGACTGAAGCGACTTAGCTGCAGCAGTGTACTCATAATTCAGCTTAAAAATAACTCCTTTGTGATACACTTCATGAACTGTTTAGATACCTAGGCAACATCTTCTGACTTCTATGGGGAAAATTTTGTTATTTGTTTATTTAATTTCATTGAAAGAACACAAGAGCTCTTATTATGCATTTACGTAGTTATTAAAAGTATCTTCTTATCTGTGTATATGTATGTACAATTCTATGTATTTTTATGTTTGATAAGTTATGCTTATGGAATGATCACAAACACCAAACCAAAAGAATGAGGAGAGTTGAATGAGCAGCAACTAAAGATGATTTTGTTAGTGCAATCACTTGGAGACATGCCAGAGTCACACATAATGGAGAAATAACAAATAGTGATTTTTGTTGTTGTTGTTATTCTATTCATAGTTAATCCCTAGGTATTTTTTGAGAAGAAAACTTGGCCTAATACCAACTACTAAAAGGAATGTATTGTAAACAAAGTAAAATGATCAGTGTTGCTCATCACCGAGTGCTACAAGGATTTAGCCATTAGCTATTATTGCATTTGCTGAAGGACACTGTACACCGAGAGAAATTCAGGATGTGGCATTCTCTGCTTTGGGTAAACAGGCCCTGTGGAGAGTTAGATGCATATCTCAGAAAGAATTTTAATGAACCCAGATTTTTGCATCTTCCCATACATAGAAAAGCACTGAAATCATTATCTTGAGATATCTGTTCATTGAAAATAGCAGTGCTATTTTTTACCAAGATGCATGCTTGACTGCATGTATTCCCTAGCCAAAAAATCACAGATAAACTGGCTTCTCTCCTATCGATTCAGACTAGTTTTCTCAGATCTACTGAGAGGCTGTCTCTGGGGATTTCATACTCAGTAAGACCCTAAATAAAACTTAAACTCACAACACTTGTGCTGTGCATTTCTTTAAGTCAGCAGTATCATATGGATCCTACTCTCAGGGTCATTGCATTTGATAATGTACAGTATCTTCAACTTTAAAGCTGATGCTATGTTATGTTATGTTTTGTTTTATGTTACACATTAAAAAAAAAAAAAAAGAAAAGAGCTTCCTATGTCAGACCATGATAGGTTTGCATTTATTTTGTTAAGAGTTTGAAAACTTTATTTAGTTAAAGTGTATGCCCTTGATAATCAAACTTAAAATATGGAGAGGAAAATTCAAAACCTACAACAATGAATTTTTAGCATGTTCTACTGACTACCAAATATAATTTTGAAAAATGAGCTTTTGGCAGGAACTTAAAAGCAGTTGGCTCAGCATCATGTCCCCTGGCAAATGAGACATACATGGTTTCTAGTCCAAACATAAAGATGGAAAAGCTGTCATTCTATTTTTTGAATTAAACAAATTCATTTTATTTCACTTCAGAAAGCCAACCATATAATAGAGTTTCTCTGTAAAAGTAGCTTATGCTGAGGACAAATTTTATTACATCAAGTACAGATGTCTAAAATAAATTGTCCCCAGAGTTTTGTACCACAAATCATGAGAAATATTTTTGATTAGGAAAATTATATTATTAATTGTCAGTTGATATCAATTAATTTTTAGTCATATAGGATAATTATTATGAATCCTAATTTTTTATGTGATTGTGTATGTACATATATGCTTTTGAGAAAGTCACATATCCACTTAAAAATAGACTACAGAGTAACTAAGTTAGACTTGCACACTGAGTTATTTGTTAGTATTTCTGTAATTCTAAATAAGTGTTGTTTTACATAAGAGCACCAACCTGAGGAATATGTCAAGGTATTAACTGCTAAGAGAAGCTGTGGCTGTTAAGTGGTTTCAGTTCAGTCAGTTCCGTTCAGTCGCTCAGTCGTGTCCGACTCTTTGCGACCCCGTGAATCGCAGCATGCCAGGCCTCCCTGTCCGTCACCATCTCCCGGAGTTCACTCAGACTCACGTCCATCGAGTCCGTGATGCCATCCAGCCATCTCATCCTCGGTCGTCCCCTTCTCCTCCTGCCCCCAATCCCTCCCAGCATCAGAGTCTTTTCCAATGAGTCAACTCTTCGCATGAGGTGGCCAAAGTACTGGAGTTTCAGCTTTAGCATCATTCCTTCCAAAGAAATCCCAGGGTTGATCTCCTTCAGAATGGACTGGTTGGATCTCCTTGCAGTCCAAGGGGCTCTCAAGAGTCTTCTCCAACACCACAGTTCAAAAGCATCAGTTCTTCGGCGCTCAGCCTTCTTCGCAGTCCAACTCTCACATCCATACATGACCACAGGAAAAACCATAGCCTTGACTAGGCGGACCTTAGTCGGCAAAGTAATGTCTCTGCTTTTGAATATACTATCTAGATTGGTCATAACTTTTCTTCCAAGGAGCAAGCGTCTTTTAATTTCATGGCTGCAGTCACCATCTGCAGTTATTTTGGAGCCCGGTAAGTGGTTTAATTACTCTTATATTAGGATAGTTTGTCTAAAGTCTCAAAACATTTATGTATCCCCTTAAGTGTTATGCATTTTGTGAAGTAAAATTTCCCCTAGAACTTTTGATGTATTCTATTATTTTCTGAGTTTCATCTTCTTTAATTCTTTATTTTTATTGTTGCTCTTGTTGAGTTTTATCCCCCTAACTTTTATTGACTTACTCTTATTTACTAATTTCAAATTGAGGACATTTTTTTCTTTCTCCTTGATCAAAACCTCAAAATCCACAAGTCGCTCTTCTGATTATAGGAGACCTCAAATCAACTTTAAAATAAGTGAAGATTTTTAATTGAAGTAAAACTTCACTTTTACAGACTGGACTGCTTTAACAAATGTGTGCCACCTCTTGCTTGAAAGGGCTGTGTCCCTCTTGCCCTCGTTTTCTCATGATAGAAATTGCAAGATCTGCAGGGAGTCTTTCCTCACCCCAAATGGAAGGTTGTTAGTCATCCAGTTGTGAAACCATGAAACAGGTCCAAATGCATAACAATAAATAGATAGCAAACCTTTAGTGCTTTATGTTGCAACACAAAAGCTGATATACACAGAGCCTCACTGGTGTCTAATATTGGGAGATAACAGATATGTTGAGCATTTAGCCTTCTGGGATGTAGGAATAGTTGATGAAGAGCAGTTGAATGACAATTAAAATGTTCCTTTGTGAATTCTTTTTTTAAAAAGTTAAGTATCTTGTGTTTTTCTTTTTTCTTTCATCATTACCAGCACAAGTGAATATTTATATGTTAACCTGTACTTTCAGATATCTTCATTTAAGGAGACTGCATGGTTAAAACTACTGCTAGTGTGTAGCTGCTTGCATTATTTTTATCAGTGTTCTTTTTATTAAGAAAATATGTTGAATTATTCATCCTCTAAAAAATCAAAAAACAATTTATTTCATGATTTGAGCTATCAATTGAGCTTTTCTAGGGCAGTAAGCCACTGAAAATAATTTTACTACATAGAATAATTTAGGAATGGTAAAAATTATCAAAAGTGACAAAAAGCTCAATTCCTATTGTTGACACTATTTTATAAAGGAGCGGTGGAAAATTTGCCTTACAAAATCATAGTCTCAAGGAGAAAAGTAATATTTGCTAGGTTCAAGTATGGAAAGATTCATATAGCATTTCTCAGTGAATTTTTAAAATTTGGTGACTAATCTGAATGGTATATCTAATTATCATCTTTAGTTCAGTCACTCAGTCATGTCCGATTCTTTGCGACCCCATGGACTGCAGCATGCCAGGCTTTCCTGTCCATTACCAACTCCCAGAGCTTACTCAAACTCATGTCCATCGAGTCGGTGATGCAATCCAACCATCTAATCCTCTGTTGTCCCCTTCTCCTCCTACCCTCAATCTTTCCCAGCATCAGGGTCTTTTCCAATGAGTCAGTTATTCCCATCAGATGGCCAGAGCATTAGAGTTTCAGCTTCAGCATCAGTCCTTTCAATAAATATCATCTTTAAGTGGTAATTATAAAATATATCATTTTTTAAATGGTAATTTAAAAATCACTTAAAATATCTCTGCAAAAACCTATTGATAACTACTGAGCAGAGAATTCCCAAATGTAAGTTAATGGGGAAAACTCTTTTGGGCTTCATCCAGAAATTCATGAACATTTCATTAATTGCTGAAAGGATTCACAATGTGATCAAGATCAAAGTGCTTAAGAAAGCTTAAAAGTCCTCTGAAATTGATTGGTACAAGCACTTCAGTATAGAAACTAATACATTTGCATTGTTCTAATACTTTTTTTAATAAAAGAAATTAAAACTTATGTCAAGTATCAAGTGACTGCTTATTGGCAAATATTATCCTTGGTTAGATAACTCTGAAACTTTTAAATAAATAGGTGCACTGCTGTCTTCCTACTTTACAAAGTCAGTTCATTAGAGTAATATTGATTATAATTTTATTTTTATATCATTTGAAAAATAGATATCTTCAAGAGAAAATATTTTGCTTCATATCATTTATCCAAAATCATGTTTGGGAGTTCGTGTAAAAAAATAAATAAATACAAAAAAAAAAAAATCCAAATTCTAGGAAGTAAAAAAGCAACCAAAATAAAGCCAGATTCTACCAACTTAAAAAAAAAAAATCCTTATTACTTTCTTATTAATGTTTGATACATTCTTAATTCATATCTTGTACTAAAGGGAAAAAGCAAATTTTTTTCTGGCCAATAATATTAAGGTTTTATATTGTGTTTCTCATATTTCCAAATACCTAGTCTTCTCTAGTGGCTCAGACAGTAAAAAATTCTCCTGCAATGCAGGAGACCCTGGTTCAATGCCTGGGTCAGGAAGATCCCCTGGAGAAGCTTTTCATATCATTATTCAGATATTTTAACAATCTCTTTTATTACCACATTGTTTCCCAATTCAACTTTTACTTCTATTTATTGTAAAAAGACTTTTGAAATTAATATTTTATGAATACCTTGCAAGATATTTTATTTAAAATCTATGGTATGGCTCACACCAATTAAACCTCTTTGAACCTGATCATTCTGAGGTTATTCAATATTTCAAGTAATTCAGAGATAATTGCTTAATGAACTTCCTTATTATCTTCAAAGGCTTAAAAACCAATATAGCTTTAAAATATATAATTTGCTCTGAGAAAGACTGCATCTAATTTTCCTTAAAATTACATTTTTTCATGGATAGAAGTAGCAAAATGCCTTTCTTAATGACAAACTTCAGTAAGGTATTCCAAAGAAGGCTAAAAATCTGGACATTTGTAACAATCACTTATTTATGAGTTGCTGATGATATTCTTTGGTGAACATTCCATTAACTGAATCTATGTTTTGTAGTGGTTTTAGAGCTTAGTAATATTGCATTGTATGTCTCATTGATCTCCCTCATAAATATTAAAACTAATGAACTCTTTCCAGTTTGTTAACATAAATAATGTATCTTAGGAGTCGGGAAATTTACTGGAAATTTCCTGCATTTTAAGTAAGGCACTTGTAAACTTGAATAGTTGGATACAGGTTAGGAGAACAATTTTCAGATTAACTGTCTTAGTCCAATAAAAAACTTAATCACTAGCAAACTTAATAACTTTGATAAATGAAAATATAATGTATTTTTATTCATACATTTCTAGTTTTATTAAACCAGTTTAAATTTTTATTGGTGTTCAGTTCAGTTGAGTCACTCAGTCATGTCCGACTCTTTGCGACCCAATGAATCGCAGCATGCCAGGCCTCCCTGTCCATCACCAACTCCTAGAGTTTATCCAAACTCATGTCCGTAGAGTCCGTGATGCCATCCAGCCATCTCATCCTCTGTCATCTCCTTCTCCTCCTGCCCCCAATCCCCCCCAGCATCAGAGTCTTTTCCAATGAGTCAACTCTTCACATGAGGTGGCCAAAGCACTGGAGTTTCAGCTTTAGCATCATTCCTTCCAAAGAAATCCCAGGGTTGATCTCCTTCAGAACGGACTGGTTGAATCTTCTTGCAGTCCAGGGGACTCTCAAGAGTCTTCTCCAACACCACAGTTCGAAAGCATCAATTCTTCGGCACTCAGTCTTCCTCACAGTCCAACTCTCACATCCATACATGACCACAGGAAAAACCATAGCCTTGACTAGATGGACCTTATCAATTTCAAAACCATCTTTGGAAATAGGATATATCAGAAATTTATTGAATGTAGACCAGTTCCATTATATGTGTGTGTAAAATTATATATATATATATATATACACACACATACATATATATACACTATATATGCACTAATATATAGCTAATGAACTTTTAGAAATTTTAGTTCTATGAATTTAGGAAACTCAGAAGTGTTCTTAATATGCATAGCAGTCCATCAACTTTACCTTGAAAAGATAGTAGGGTGCTAATGTGCTCCTTGGAAATCTGAACCATGATACTTCCAATTTGAGTTATATAGAACAAAGATCATAATTTTCAGCAGGTTTTCCTTTACCAACTTCTAGATGAAAGATAGTGTCGTGATGTATCTAACCCAATCAATCTTGTAACACCATATCCCAGTAGTAAGGAACTTCGAATCCTAGTTCTATGTGACCTTCAGCAAACAACTTAAATGTTCTAGATCTGTCTTTTTGCATATGGGACACATATCATGGCTCCTTGAATTGTTTTAGGATTAAATTTTAAAATCTTGTATTTTGCTTCCAATGCATTATAAGCACAGCAATTTCCAGCTGTTTTTATTCTTTACGTCTACTTTGAAGGACAAAGACAAATATCACATGATGTCACTCACATGTGGAATCTAAAAAAAAGGTACCAATGAACTTATTTACCAAACAGAAATAGAGTCACAGATGTAGAAAACAAACTTATGACTGACTGATTTTTAACATCTGTTATCTGCCCTGCTGCTGCTGCTGCTAAGTCGCTTCAGTCGTGTCCGACTCTGTGCAACCCCACAGACCGCAGCCCACCAGGCTCCCCTGTCTCCGGGATTCTCCAGGCAAGAACACTGGAGTGGGTTTCCATTTCCTTCTCCAATGCATGAAAGTGAAAAGTGAAAGTGAAGTCGTTCAGTCGTGTCCAACTCCTAGTGACCCCATGGACTGCAGCCCACCAGGCTCCTCCGTCCATGGGATTTTCCAGGCAAGAGTACTGGAGTGGGGTGCCATTGCCCACTCTACTTTAGGAAGGTCAAATACAAAAAATTGCACTGTTTCTGGTAGCATAACTTTATTTTTTCCAATAGTGAAATTGTTCACATTCTGGAACAATATTATTAGCTTTACTAGATTAGAAACAAATCATAGTTATGAGACATCATTGATGAGCAACATAAAATTTTGTAAATTTTTTTTCAAAAAGAAGAAAGTTTATCATCTATATACTTGAATTAGCACTTTCTTTCCAAAACTTTTTTCCTTATGTTGACTTTTCAAATCTTCTGGCAAAGTGTCAGTTGCATGTCAATTTAGCTACCCTGTATTCATTTGCTTTTCTTTAAATTTTAGTCATTTGTATGCTTTATTTTTCAACTATCAATTTATTTCTCTGTATATATATATATATATATATATA
>SJYX01016856.1:77920-118787 GCA_006410675.1 Oreotragus oreotragus
CTTGGAGAATTTTGAGCATTACTTTACTAATGTGTGAGATGAGTGCAATTGTGCAGTAGTTTGAGCATTCTTTGGCATTGCCTTTCTTTGGAATTGGAATGAAAACTGACCTTTTCCAGTCCTGTGGCCACTGCTGAGTTTTCCAAATTTGCTGGCATATTGAGTGCAGCACTTTCACAGCATCATCTTCCAGGATTTGAAACAGCTCAACTGGAATTCCATCACCTCCACTAGCTTTGCTCTTAGTGATGCTTTCTAAGGCCCACTTGACTTCACATTCCAAGATGTCTGGCTCTAGACTAGTGATCACATCCTCATGATTATCTGGGTCGTGAAGATCTTTTATTAGTAAAATTAACCACAAAATTATGTTGTTTTTTTTTTCCTTCAAAAGTGAGATAGCTAAAGCCTCCAAGTACCTATGATTTAACATTCCTGGTAGTATTAAAACATTGTGAAATACAATTTCTGTAAATATTTACTTATCTTTCTATCTAACAGGATGTGCTGCTTTAAGAAAAGTCTGCATACTATCTACTTGAGTCTCTGGTAGCCATAATTTGATAAATTGTGATGATTTATTACTGTCAATTTAGTCAACCTACAACTATATGGGGGCTCTCCAGCAGGCACTAGTGGTAAAGAACCTGTCTGCCACTGCAGTAGATGTAAGAGACACAGGTTTGATCCCTGTGTTGGGAAGATCCCCTGGAGGAGGGCATGGCAACCCACTCCAGTATTCTTGCCCAGAGAATCCCCATAGACAGGGGAGCCAGGCAGGCTGCAGCCCATAGGATTGCACACAGTTGGACACGCACAGCTACGTAGTTCAGAAATTTTTTACTACATGGCTTCAAGTTACTTTAGGCCACAGTACAAATTTCTGTGGAACTTTAAAGGCAGAACTGAAGTAGCTGCTATATATTGCTACTCTGAAGACTGAAGGAGGGTGCCAATTACTTTGGCAGTTTGACATGTTGTCACTGATGTGTTTAGTCATCTTATTGGCATGGGGAATCATATGGACCTGTAGCTTCTCCAGCCCACACGCTATCTTCTTCTTCATCTTATGGGCCAGGATAAAGAATGCCATATGTTCTTCTAAGAGATCCCAACTGCATAGGGCCTAAACTACGTGATAATTCCATATTCTGTTGAACTCAATCTTCCTTGGTGTTCAGTGTTAAAGATTCCACTTGCATTGCAGAAGACACAGATTTGAATCTTGAGTTGAGAAGATCCCCTGGTAAGGAAATGACTACCCACTCCAATTTTCTTGCCTGGGAAATCTCAAGGACAGAAGAGCCTGGTGGGCTATGAACCATGGGGTCACAAAGAATCAGACATGATTGAGTGAATAAACACACACATTGAATTCAGGGTGGTTTTACATCTCTATGAATAAAAATTTATAGTTAGAGAAATAGTAAGAGATTCCAAAGGAAAATAACCTTAAAGGAGGTTCTCTGAATTAGTTAAGTAAGTAAGTAAGTAACTAATTCAGAGAACCTCCTTTAAGGTTATTTTCCTTTGGAATCTCTTACTATTATTTATGGGTTATCTAGAAATGATTGCCTGATCTGATTATATTTAAAGACATCGATGACACAGTTTCCAGTGGCAGTGTAGCTATTGGTAGTCTATTGCATGGGTCAGTCAAGAGGTTACTTAAGTGATCACTGTAGACACTTGTATCAAGAATATATGGGAAACAAAACCTTGGAGGATCAATAAGGTGCTATCATAGAACAATTTCATGAAAATAAATAGTTTAATTTTTTTGCTTGGATTTTTGATATTTGCTAAGCTCATTGGGTGTCATAAGCAAAATTCTAAGATGATCTCCAATTCATATCCCCTGGTATTCATGTGTTGTATAATCCTTTCCTACTGCATGCCTGCAGAAGTTGTGAACCATAAATACTTCATCAATCAATCTTTAATCAACAGAGATAGTAAAGGGTTGTTGTTCTTCAGTCGTTAAGTTGTGTCTAACCCTTTGCAACCCCATGAACTGCTGTACACCAAGCTTCGCTGTCCCTTGCCAGCCAATCATCTCATCCTCTGTCACCCTCTTCTCCTTCTGCCTTCAACCATCCCAAGAATAATGTTTTTTTCCATTGAGTTGACTCTTCACATCACATGGCCAACCTATTGGAGCTTCAGCTTCAAGATCAATCCTTCCAATGACTATTCAGAGTTGATTTCCTTTAGGATTGACTGATTTGATCTCCTCGCTGTTGAAGGGATTCTCAAGGGTCTTCTCCAGCATCACAGTTCAAAAACATCAAGTCTTCTTTGCTCTGCCTTCTTTATTGTCCATTTCTCACATCTGTACATGACCACTGGAAAGACCATAGCCTTGAATATACAGATCTTTGTCAGCAAAGTGATGTTTTTGTTCTTTAATACACTATCTAGGTTTCCCTGGTGGCTCAGATGGTAAAGCGCTTGCTGCAATGCAGGAGACCCGAACTTAATCTCTGGGTCTGGAGAAGGAAATGGCAACCCACTCCAGTACTCTTGCCTGGAAAATTCCATGGATGGAAGAGCTTGGTAGGNAATACACTATCTAGGTTTCCCTGGTGGCTCAGATGGTAAAGCGCTTGCTGCAATGCAGGAGACCCGAACTTAATCTCTGGGTCTGGAGAAGGAAATGGCAACCCACTCCAGTACTCTTGCCTGGAAAATTCCATGGATGGAAGAGCTTGGTAGGCTACAGCCCGTGGGGTCGCAGAGAGTCGGACACAACTGAGCGACTCCCCTTTCCCTAGGTTTGTCATAGCTTTCCTGCCAAGAGGAAACTGTCTTTTAATTTCATGGCTACCATCACCATCTGCAGTGATTTTAGAGCTTAAGAAAAGGAAACCTGTCACTGCTTCTACCTTTTCCCTTTCCCTTTGCTATGAAGTGATGGGACCAAATACCATGATCTTGTTTTTTTAAATATTGAATTTTAAGCCGGATTTATCACTCCTCTCTTTCACCCTCATCAAGAGGCTTTTTAGTTCCTCTTCACTTTCTGCCATTAAAATGGTATCATTTTCCTCTGAAGTTGTTAGTATTTCTCCGAGCAGTCTTGATTCCAACTTGTGATTCATCCAGCTCAGAATTCCTAATGATGCACTCTGTATATAAGTTAAATAAACAAGATGATAATAAACAGCCTTGTCATATTCCTTTTTCAATTTTGAACTAGTTAGTGGTTCCATATGAGGTTTTAACTATTGCTTCTTGACATGTATACAGGTTTTCTCAGGAGATAGGTAGATGATCTGGGAGAAGCAGCTGAGCTTTGCTAGAGCAGCTGTGAAGAGAGATCCCATGTCCAAGACAAGAGAAACCCAAGTAAGATGGTAGGCACTAAGAGAGGGGATTGGAGGGGAGATAGACTGAAACTACAGTCACAGACAACTGGAAAATCTGATCACGTGGACCACAGCTTTGTCTAACTGAATGAAACTAAGCCATGCCGTGTGGGGCCACCCAAGATGGCCAGGTCAAGGTGGAGAGGTCTGACAGAATGTGGTCCACTGGAGAATGGAATGCAAACCACTTCAGTATTCTTGTCTTGAGAACACCATGAACAGTATGAAAAGGCAAAAAGATAGGACACTGAAAGATGAACTCCCCAGGTCAGTAGGTGCCAAATATGCTACTGGAGATCAGTGGAGAAAAAAACTCCAGAAAGAATGAAGGGATGGAGCCAAAGCAAAAAACACCAAGTTATGAATGGGACTGATGATGGGAGCAGGGTTCGATGCTCTAAAAACAATATTGCATAGGAACTTGGAATGTTAAGTCTATCAATCAAGGCAAATTGGAAGTGGTCAAACAGGAGACGACAAGAGTGAACATCAACAATCTAGGGATCAGCAAACTAAAATGAACTGGAATGGGTGAATTTAACTCAGATGACCATTATTTCTACTACCGTGGGCAGGAATCCCTTGGAAGAAATGGAGTAGCTATCATAATCAACAAAAGAATCCAAAATGCATTACTTGGAAGAAATCTCAAAAACGACAGAATGATCTCTGTTCACTTCCAAGGCAAACCATTCACTATCACAGTAATCCAAGTCTATGCCCTGACCAGTAATGCTGAAGAAGCTTACTCCTATGTTTGTTGTCTACAAGAGACCCTCCTCAAAACAAAGGACACATACAGACTGAAAGTGAAGAGCTGGAAAAAGATATTCCACACAAATAGAGACCAAAAGAAAGCAGGAGTAGCCATACTCATATCAGAATAAATAGACTTTAAAACAAAGGCTGTGAAAAGAGACAAAGAAGGACACTACATAATGATCAAAGGATCAATCAAGGAAATGATATAACAATTATAAACATATATGCACCCAACATAGGAGTACTGCAATATGTAAGGCAAATGCTAACAAGTATGTAAGGGGAAATTAACAGTAACACAATAATAGTGGGAGACTTTAATACCCCACTCACACTTATGGATAGATCAACTAAACAAAATTAGCAAGGAAACACAAGCTTTAAATGATACAGTGGACCAGTTAGACCTAATTGATATCTGTAGGACATTTCACCCCAAAACAATGAATTTCACTTTTCTCTGAAATGCACATGGAACCTTCTCCAGGATACATCACATCCCGGACCATAAATCTAGCCTTGGTAAATTTAAAAAAAAATTGAAATCATCTCAAGCATCTTTTCTGATCACAATGCAGTAAGATTAGATGTCAACTACAGGGTAAAAAACTATTAAAAACACAAAGATGTGGAGGCTAAACAACATGCTTCTCAGTAACCAACAAATCACAGAAGAAACCAAAAAAGAAATTAAAATATGCATAGAAAAGAATGAAAATGAAAACACAACAACCCCAAACCTATGGGATTCAGTAAAAGCAGTGCTAAGGGGAAGGTTCATAGTAATACAAGCTTACCTCAAGAAACAAGAGAAAAATCAATAAATAACCTAACTCTATACTTGAAGCAACTAGAAAAGGAAGAAATGAAGAACCCCAGGGTTAGTAGAAGGAAAGAAATCATAAAAAATAGGGAAGAAATAAATGAAAAAGAAACAAAGGATACCATAGCAAAACTTAACAAAGCCAAAAGCTGGCTTTTTGAAAAGATAAATAAAATAGACAAACCATTAGCCAGACTCATCAAGAAAAATAGGAAAAAGAATCAAATCAACAAAATTAGAAATTAAAATGGAGAAATCACAACAGACAATACACAAATACAAACGATCATAAGAGACTACTACCAGCAACTATATGCCAATAAAATGGACAACTTGGAAGAAATGGACAAATTCTTAGAAAAGTATATCTTTCCAAAACTAAACCAGGAAGAAATAGAAAACCTTAACAGATCCATGATAAGCACAGAAATCAAAACTGTAATCAGAAATCTTCCAGCAAACAAAAGCCCAGGACCAGATGGCTTCAAAGCTGAATTCTACCAAAAATTTAGAGAAGAGGTAACACCTATCCTACTCAAACTCTTCTGGAAAATTGCAGAGGAAGGTAAACTTCCAAACTCATTCTATGAGGTCACCATCACCCTAATACCAAAAGCAGAGAAAGATGCCCCCCAAAAGAAAACTACAGGCCAATATAACTGATGAACATAGATGCAAAAATCCTTAACAAAATTCTAGCAAACAGAATCCAACAACATATTAAAAAGATCATACAGCATGACCAAGTGGGCTCTATCCCAAGGATGCAAAGATTCTTCAATATTCACAAATCAATCAATGTGATACACCACATTAACAAATTGAAAGATAAAAGCCATATGATTATCTCAATAGATGCAGAGAAAGCCTTTGACAAAATTCAACATCCATTTATGAAAAAAAAAAAAACCCTCCAGAAAGCAGGCATAGAAGGAACATACCTCAACATAATAGAAGCCATATATAACAAACCCACAGCAAACATTATCCTCGATGGTGAAAAATTGAAAGCATTTCCCCTAAAGTCAGAGACAAGGGTGCCCACTCTCACCACTACTATTCAACATAGTTGTCAAAGTTTTAGCCACAGCAGTCAGAGCAGAAAAAGAAATAAAAGGAATCCAGATTGGAAAAGAAGAAGTAAAACTCTCACTGTTTGCAGATTGTATGATCCTCTACATAGAAAACCCTAAAGACTCCACTGGAAAATTACTAGAGCTAATCAATGAATATAGTAAAGTTGCAGGATATAAAATTAACACACAGAAATCCCTTGCATTCCTATACACTAACAATGAGAAAACAGAAAGAGAACTTAAGGAAACAATTCCATTCACCATTGCAACAGAAAGAATAAAATACTTAGGAATTAATCTACCAAAAGACTGTATAGAAACCTATAAACCACTAATGAAAGAAATTAAAGAGAACACAAATAGATGGAGAAATATACCATGTTCATGGATTGGAAGAATCAATATACTGAAAATGAGTATACTACCCAAAGCAATCCATAGAGTCAATGCAATCCCTATCAAGCTACGAATGGTATTTGTCAGAAAACTAGAATAAATAATTTCACAATTTGTATGAAAATACAAAAAACCTTGAATAGCCAACGGAATCTTGAGAAAGAAGAATGGAACTGGAGGAATCATCCTGCCTGACTTCAGACTATGCTACAAAGCTACAGTTATCAAGACAGTATGGTACTGGCACAGAGACAGAAATATAGATCAATGGAACAAAATAGAAAACCCAGAGATAAATCCACGCACCTATGGACACCTTATCTTTGACAAAGGAGGCAAGACTATACAATGGAAAAAAGACAATCTCTTTAACAAGTGGTGCTGGGAAAACTGGTCAACCACTTGTAAAAGAATGAAACTAGAACACTTTCTAACACCATACACACAAATAAACTCAAAATGGATTAAAGATCTAAATGTAAGGTCAGAAACTATCAAACTCCTAGAGGAAAACATAGGCAAGACACTCTCTGACATAATTCACAGCAGGATTCTCTATGACCCACCTCCCAGAGTAATGGACATAAAAGCAAAAATAAATGAATGGGACCTAAATTAAACTTAACACTTTTGCACCATGAAAGACTCTATAAGCAAGGTGAAAAGACAGCCTTCTGAATGGGAGAAAATAATAGCAAACAAAGCAACTGACAATGAATTAATCTAAAAAATATACAGGTAACTCCTGCAGCTCAACTCCAGAAAAATAAATGACCCAATCAAAAAATTCACCAAAGAACTAAAATGTGCTAAAGAATTACATTTCTCCAAAGAAGACATACAGGTGGCTAATAATCACATGAAAAGATGCTAAGCATCACTCATTATTGAGAAATGCAAATCAAAACCACAACAAGGTACCATTTCATGCCGGTCAGAATGGCTGCTATCCAAAAGTCTATAAGCAATAAATGCTGGAGAGGGTGCAGAGAAAAGGGAACCCTCTTACACTGTTGGTGGGAATGCAAACTAGTATAGCCACTATGGAGAACAGTGTGGAGATTCCTTAAAAAACTGGAAATAGAACTGCTGTATGACCCAGCAATCCCACTGCTGGGCATACACAGTGAGCAAACCAGAATTGAAAGAGACACATGTACCCCAATGTTCATCGCAGCACTGTTTGTAATAGCCAGGGCATGGAAGCAACCTAGATGTCCATTGGCAGACGAATGGATAAGAAAGTCATGGTACATATACACAATGGAATATTACTCAGCCATTAAAAAGAATGCATTTGAATCAGTTCTAATGAGGTGGATGAAACTGGAGCCTACTATATAGAGCGAAATAAGTCAGAAAGAAAAACACCAATACTGTATATTAACACATATATATGGAATTTAGAAAGATGGTAACAATGACCCTATATGTGAGACAGCAAAAGAGACACGGGTGTAAAGAACAGTCTTTTGGACTCTGTGGTTGAAGGTGAGGGTGGGATGATTTGAGAGAATGGCATTGAAACATGTATATTATCATATGTGAAATGGATCATCAGTTCCAATTTGATGCATGAGACACGGTGCTCAGGGCTGGTGCACTGAGCTGACCCTGAGGGATGGGATGAAGAGGGAGGTGAGAGGGAGGTTCAGAATGGGGAACACATGTACACCCATGGCTGATTCATGTCAATGTATGGCAAAATCACTACAATATTGTAAAGTAATTAGCCTCCAATTAAAATTAATTAATTTAAAAAACATATCAGAATTGTAAATACCATTTTCGTGACTGAATAATATTCTACTGTATATATATATACAATATATATACAATGTATGTATATATCACAACTTTAACCATTAGATAAATGATTGTCAATAGACACTTAGGTGAGATAACATTTCTTGAGCTCTTATCAGGCACTGCTCAAAGCTTTCTGTATATTGGCTCCTTTATTATCGCATTTCACAGATGAGGCAAATGAGGCCCAATCAGGTGAGGAAATTGCCCAGGAACGAACAATTAGTAATGTGTACGTGAAGGTATAGGGTCACAACCTCTAATCTATAATTCTGAAATCCAATATGGATAAAAAACTGGATCTTTTGGCAAGTTTCCAAGTTTCTTTTAGCAAGCTTGTTTCATGGCAAAAGTTGACGTGAATTGACTGTAAGTTTATTTAGAATCTGTTTATCCTATTTCATCTGAGAAATCACTTTCTTCACCTCAGAAAGGTTATTTACTGTATTGATTACTAGATGCTGCTCCCAATCCCAATCGGGCATTACATCATATAAACTATATATATTGAGCTCCATTGCTGAAATCCAGATAGTTCTTTTTTTTTTTACATAATTATATATTACTTTATTTTTCTTTTTTTTCAGTTTTTAAAATTTATTTATTTAAATTGGAGGTTAATTACTTTACAACATTGTATTGGTTTTGCCATATATCAACATGTATCTGCCACAGGTATACACGTGTTCCCCATCCTGAACCCCCCTTCCTCTTTGCTCCCCATACCATCCCTCTGGGTCATCTCAGTGCACCAGCCTCAAGCATCCAGTATCATGCATTGAACCTTTACTAGCGACTCCTTTCATATATGATATTATACATGTTTCAGTGTCATTCTCCCAAATCATCCCACCCTCTCCCTCTCCCTCTCCCACAAAGTCCAAAAGACTGTTCTAATTTCTGAAACATTAGGCAGAAAGCATTTTAGGTGAGGAATTATGACCCTGCTTTTGGAAATATCATTATTTAGGCTACCTGTGGGTCAGTTCAGTTCAGTTCATTCGCTCAGTTGTGTCCAACTCTTTGCGACCCCATGAACCACAACACACCAGGCCTCCCTGTCCATCATCAACTCCCGGAGTCCACCCAAACCCATGTCCATTGAGTCAATGATGCCATCCAACCATCTCATCCTCTGTTGTCCCCTTCTCCTCCTGCCCTCAATCTTTCCCAGCATCAGGGTCTTTTCCAGTGAATCTGCTCTTTGTACCAGGTGGCCAAAGTATTGGAGTTTCATCTTCAACATCAGTCCTTCCAATGAACACCCAGGACTGATTTCCTTTAGGATGGACTGGTTGGATCTCCTGGCAGTCCAAGGGACTCTCAAGAGTCTTCTCCAACACCACAGTTCAAAAGCATCAGTTCTTTGGCACTCAGCTTTCTTTATAGTCCAACTCTCACATCCATACATGACCACTGGAAAAACCATAGCCTTGACTAGACGGACATTTGTTGGCAAAGTAATGACTCTCCTTTTTAATATGCTGTCTAGGTTGGTCATAACTTTCCTTGTGGGTCAGTTAACCATTTTTGAGCTGGACTGGTGAGCTTACCATGTAAGGTATTGACTGACCAGTGAAATTTTGGGACAGAATCCTTCTTTAAATTAGCTTCTCTACCTACAAAATCCAAGGAGAAGAGATTATCTGAGCCCTGTCCTCTGTAATGTGCTGGTGTTGAAGAAAGCTTCTAGTAGGATACAAGGTCAAGGACATGGAAAACTAACATGCAAACAACTGCAAGGAAAACAGTCTTATTTCCATAAAGTTAAATGAGAGGTTTGGTGAACAAATATCCTATGACATTGCTTATATGTGGAATCAAAAAAGAATTGTACAAAACAGAATAGAGTTACAGATATAGAAAACAATTTTATGGTTACAAGGGGGAAAAGGGTGGGGAGGGATAAACTGGGAGATAAGGATTGACATATGGGCTTCCCTGGTGGATCAGACTGTAAAGCGTCTGCCTACAGTGTGGGAGACCTGGGTTCGATCCATGGGTCAGGAAGATCCTCTGGAGAAGGAAATGGCAACCCAGTCCAGTATTCTTGCCTGGAAAATACCATGGATGGAGGAGCGTGGTAGGCTACAGTCCATAGATTCGCAGAGAGTTGGACACGACTGAGCGACTTCACTATACACTCTACTGTGTATAAAATAGATAACTAATAAGGACCTACTGATATAGCACAGGGAGCTCTACTCAATACTGTATACCTGTGGGAAAAGAATCTTAAAAAGACTGGTTAGAGTGGAGATATATATATATATATATATATATGTGAAAATTGCTCAGTCACGTCCGACTCTTTGGGACCCCATGCACTATATAGTCCACGGAATTCTCCAGGCCAGAATACTGGAGTGAATAGTCTTTTCCTTCTCCAGGGGATCTTCCTGACTCAGGCATCGAACCAGGGTGTCTTTACCAACTGAGCTATCAGGGAAGCCCAAATATATATATATGTGTGTGTGTGTGTGTGTGTGTGTGTGTGTGTATACATATATATGTATGAGGTGAGGTGAAGTTGCTCAGTCGTGTCTGACTCTTTGTGACCCCGTGGACTGTAGCCTACCAGGCTCCTCCGTCCATGGGATTCTCCAGGCAAGAATACTGGAGTGGGTTGCCATTTCCTTCTCCAGGGGATCTTCCCAACCCAGGGATTGAACCCAGGTCTCCCGCATTGGAGGCAGACGCTTTAACCTCTGAGCCACCAGGGAAGCTTCCTATATATATATGCATATATATGTGTATGTGTGTGTGTGTGTAACTGATTCACTTTACTGTGCAGAAGAAACTAACATGACATTGTAAATCAGCTATACTTCAATTTAAAAAGAAGAAATTTGGGAAGGTTGGAAGTGCAATTTCATTCCTCAGCTTCTTGAATTACTTCTACATTTCCCGTTAGTCTTTGCTGCTAGGATTGGGGTAGAAACTCAGTGGTGTGTAGAGAGAGGTAGCACAAAGCTGTCGTTTCTCTCTCTTTTTTTTTTAAGTTGGATATATAATTACTTTACAATGTTGTGTTAGTTTCTGCTGTGCAGCAACGTAAATCAGCTATATGTATACATATATTCCCTCCCTCTTTTTAAAATTTTTATTTATTTATTTTTGGCTGTGCTGGGTCTTTATTGCTGTGCGAACTTTTCTCTAGTTATGGCAAGTTGGGGCTACTCTGAGTTGCAGTGCGTGGGCTTCTTATTGCAGTGACTTCTCTTGTGGAGCACAGGTTCTAGAACACACAGGCTTCAGTAGTTGTGTTGTGTGGGCTCAGTAGTTGCATCTCCCAGGCTCTAGAGCACAGGTTCAGGAGTTGCAGCACATGGGCTTAGTTGCCGTACAGCATGTGGGTCTCCCTGGACCAGGTATCCAACCCATGTCTCCTATATTGGCAGGAGGATTCTTTACAGCTAAGCCACCAGGCAAGCCCCATCCTGTCCCTCTTGAACCTCCCTTCCTCTGCCCTCAGTCCCCCTCCACCTGCCCAAGATGGTCACCGAGCCCTAGACAGGGCTTCCTGTGCTATACAGCAGCTTCCTATAGACTATCTATTTTACACAGGGGAGTACATATACATCGATTCTATTCTCCCAATTCATCCCACCCTTTCCTTTCCCTGCTGTGTCCACATGTCTGTTCTCTATGCCTGCACCTCTGTTCCTGCCCTGTGGATAGGTTCATCAGGGCCATTTGTGTAGATTCCAAAGCTGGCCTTCTTTATCCCACAGCTACAGCTGTCCTTCAGCCAATCAACACCTGCTTTGGGGGCATTCTTCTGGGATTTACCTAGGACCACGCACTAGGAAAGTTGCTGTTGTAAGTTGCTGCAACCTGTCTGCTCCTATCTTGTATGTGAACTTCCACTTTGCAGATTTCAACAGGATTTATTTGGTTGAGGAAGTAGCTCAAGGTTTTGAAGGAGAGAGAGAGGGAGAGCAAGGCGTGGAGGAGGGGCCGCCCAGGCAAGACATAGGCAGAGCATCTCCCTGAGGATTAATTGATTCCTTAAACACAAACAGGATGAGGTCTTTTCCCACTGCAGTTGGTATTTCCCACCAAAATATTGGTTTTATTTTGCTTCTGTTTTTCTCTCATCTCTCCTGTGCGACTTGGCACTTCTAGCTGTGTGTTTCAGGTGACAGGATGAAGGGGACTTAACGACTTTCAGGAAAACACAATAAAATCGGGAGTGAAAATTGAATGTGATTTCTTGTGGTGCCCAAACAAGAAGCAATATCCCGAATCTGTTCTAGTACATTCTTTCTAACCTTTTAAAGTGTAAAAACAGCTAACGTGTGTTCAGAGCTGATCTTGTGCCAGGCATGCTTCTTGGTACTTCATTTATTTATGCCAAACAACAACCTCAGGCGGTGAGGCAGTATTTTTTTTTACACAGATTCATAGAGGTATAATTCATATAAAATCTGATTCATCCATTAAAGTATGCCATTCACTATTTTTTAGTGTGTTTACAGATATATGCAACAATCAACACAAGCAATTTGAGAACTGTTTATCACCCCCCCAAAGAAACCCCATATTCAAGAGTAGTCACTCCTTAGTACCCCTCCCCTCACCCCTAGAAAACATGAGTCTATTTTCTTTCTCTATACATTTCCTTACTTTGAACATTTCATATAACTTGAGTTATGTAATATGTGACTATTTGTGCATGGCTTCTGTCATGGAAGATAATGTGTTTGAGGTTCATCCATGTAGTAGCATGTACCATACTTCATTGCTTTGTATGGCTGAATAATATTCCACTAGCACATTTGGTGGAGAAGGCAATGGCACCCCACTCTAGTCCTCTTGCCTGGAAACTCCCATGGATGGAGGAGCCTGGTAGGCTGCAGTCCATGGGGTCACTGAGAGTTGGACACAATTCAGTGACTTCACTTTCACTTTTCATTTTCATGCATTGGAGAAGGAAATGGCAACCCACTCCAGTGTTCTTGCCTGGAGAATCCCAGGGATGGCAGAGCCTGGGGTGCTGCCATCTATGAGGTCACACAGAGTCAGACATGACTGAAGCGACTTAGCAGCAGGAGCACATTTGGGTTGTTTCCAGTGTTTGGCTATTGTCAATAATGCTGCCATACACATTCCTATCCAAGTTTTTGTGTGAAGGTGAAGTTGCTCAGTCATGTCCAACTCTTTGTGACACCATGGACTGTAGCCTGCCAGGCTCCTCTGTCCATGAGATTTTCCAGGCAAGCATACTGGCGTGGGTTGCCATTTCCTTCTCCAAGTTTTTGTGTAAATAAATGTTTTTATTTCTCTTGGGTATAGACTGAGGAGTGGAAGAGAATATTTTCATTATCCTTATTTTACAGATGAGAGAAGTGGATAGTTGAGAGCAAAAGGCATGGAACCCAGGAAGGGTGGTGTGGGAACTCACACTGGCTATAATCCACTAGGTTGCAAATCTCTTTTTCATTGGAAAGGCAGTGCATTGAGTTTTATGGCTCTAGTTGAGCATACTGGCTTTAGAGATACACTGATGTGAATTTGAATGCTGACTGTCTCACTTAATTACCATGTGATGTTGGACAAGTCAGTTTATCTCCATGAGCTTCGGTTGCCTGTTCTGTAGAACTGCACTGAAAACAATATTGCTGCATCATGGACCACTGTTTCTGTGAGGATTACAGGAGATATTACATGTGAAATGCTGAGCATAAGACTTGCCTGGTACACAGTGCTCAGTAGGTGTTAGCTATGATTATTGTCTGCCTCTCCCACAGCATTTAAGATGATACCAGTAAAGCCTGGTTGGAAGCAACATTATCAGTGTTGAGCTGTCACTGAGTGGCAGTGGTCTCTATACTCTAAAGGAAAATGGTCTTTATGAATTGCGGAGACTCCAGTAAGCAATCTCTGAGCCTGAAGACTGATTCAGAGGCAGAGGAGCCCATGACTGAGCCATCAGGAATATCACTCTGGATGGACTTGGTGAGCAGACCAGGAGGCCAGCTCAGTAGCCATCATAAAGGCTTTTCTTCCAGCCAATCAGCGTTTTCAGGAAGTCCTGGCACCTCGGTAAGGTTTCTCATACATACTTGATGTACGTTGTTGACACAAGTGATATTGTATGATGGGATGCGAAAGGGAGGGACTCTGGCATCACACCATCTGTATTCAATGCTGTTTTATCACTTACTTGCTGTGGGAAGTTGGGTGAGTCACTTAATCTCTCTGTGCCTCACTTCCCTCACTGGTGAAGTGAGAATAATTACGCAGCCTACTTCACAGGCCTGTTTTGTGGATTAAGTGAATTCATAGATAGAAATCAGTAAGAACACTGCCCAGCACAGGTTAAGTCCTAGATACGGGCCCATTGTTACCACGGTTCCAGACCCCTATCCTGTTGACTTGTAGCCGAGGGTCTTTCTAAAGGCTTGTAGGCCCTGTGAGATGATGATTGCGTGGATTGCTTCTTCTATTACTATTGTGCTGCATGCTAAATCACTCAATTGTGTATGACTCTGTGCAACCCTATGGACTGTAGCCCGCCAGTCTCTTGTCCATGGAATTCTTCTGGCAAGAATACTGGAGTAGGTTGCCATGCCCTCCTTCAGGGGATCTTCTCAACCCAGGAAGACCCGAATCTTTTGCATCTTCTGCATTGGCAGGTGGGTTCTTTACCACTAGTGCCACCTGGGAAGCTGTAGTCCCTGTTACTATTACTGCAGAATAAATGACCCTAAAACTCAGTGGCTTAAAGTTAATAACCATTTTGTTAAGCTGCCAGATTCTGTGGGCCAAGAATTAAGGTGATTTTTTCCTCCTCGTGGCATCAACTAATGTTCTGCAGTGGCATTAAGCTAGTGTATAGATTGGTCTGGAGTACTTCTGATGCTATTGCTTCCATCTCCAGTTGCTGGACAGGAATGGCTCAAATCAGAACCTCCCCCAGAGCACCTTCACCTTGCCTCCCCTTCTGGCCTGGGCTTCCTCACAGTGCAGCAGACTCTTACAGGGCAGCTCATAGCTCTGTACATGAATGCTCACTTGCACAGATAAAAGGTGCATGACCTTTGTGACTGAGCCTGGGCAGTCACACAGCATCACCTTGCCTTGGAGCTTATAGCTTGTAAAGCCAGGATTTGAACACACATCTGTTTGGCAGTAGAGGTTGTATTTGTAATGAGCCTTTCTCCTTGCTCTGGGGAGAAAATAGGATGTGTAGAAAAATTTCTCATTGATATGGTATAATGACAACCACACATGGCAGTCTTTACAGAAACTATTCTCTTGATTTCCTCCCATGGTCACTTTATTACAGATAAATTCAGCTGACAGTTCCATTGCATGTGATATGATTTTGAGAGGGGGGGGGGAAACAAAAGGAATTCCTCTTTCTCAAAGATAGTCAGGTTTATTCTTTCTCCCAGAGAGCTCATAGTTTTCACTTAACTAAAAAGAGAGAGAGAGAGAGAGAGAAACCCATGAGCCAGTTTGAGGAAGCAGCAGTTGGGAGCTGCTAAGATACATTTCTCTGAATTACCAAGTGTTATGTGTAGGGGGGAAATGGATTTATTGAAATGCAAAAATATACAGTACATGTTATGCTAAAAAGTGCCTATGGTGTAATTTAAATTTGGTATGCAACCTCCCTGCCCCCCAAAATGTATTGCGGAGTAGGTTCACTTTTTCTGTCTTGAGATTGTCTGTCTTTAGATTATCTGCCACTAATACAATAATTATCATGATTACAGAATCATTGTTTAGAGGGATCAATGATTTTTTATATGACTGATGTCATGTGTAGTGATGTCTTTTGAAAACATTACGCTTGTGAATGACACAAGACCAAGTGCTGTTGAAATGTGACTGTGTTCAGGTTTCTTTGTTTCATTAAGATGACTTTGTCTGGTAACATGAAAAAGCAATTTATATAATCTGTTTGGCAATTTTAGTATATAGAGTGTTGAATGTGAGCTTCACCAAGCCCTCAAGAATAAGAAGGTTGAGGATTTAATGTTATCAGATTTTATTAGGTGATGGTTCAAGAGACATTCTCCATGGATTGAGATTCTGGTAATATTTCTTGAATCCCTTCTCTGTTCCTTGCACTATGCTAGGTGTTTTCACCTGTGCTAGCTCGATGACCCTTCCTCACAACTGTTGGTGATCACCATGATCAGCTCTGGTATTGTAGATGAGGCAACCGAGACTCAGAGGACTCTTTTCGTAGGGAGTACCACTTTTGTGATCCTGAGCAGCCTCATTATCCTCAGTCTCTTTTCAACTCTGTTCTTTCTTCAGCTGCTCCAGAATTGTCCACTCTATTTTTTTTTCAGCGATCAATGCAAAGAAATAGAGGAAAACAACAGAATGGGAAAGACTAGAGATCTCTTCAAGAAAATTAGAGATACCAAGGGAACATTTCATACAAAGATGGGCTCGATAAAGGACAGAAATGGTCTGGACCTAACAGAAGCAGAAGATATTAAGAAGAGGTGGCAAGAATACACAGAAGAACTGTACAGAAAAGATATTCATGACCCAGATAATCATGAGGATATGATCACTAATCTAGAGCCAGACATCTTGGAATGTGAAGTCAAGTGAGCCTTAGAAAGCATCACTATGAACAAAGCTAGTGGAGGTGATGGAATTCCAGTTGAGCTGTTTCAAATCCTGAAAGATGATGCTGTGAAAGTGCTGCACTCAATATGCCAGCAAATTTGGAAAACTCAGCAGTGGCCACAGGACTGGAAAAGGTCAGTTTTCATTCCAATTCCAAAGAAAGGCAATGCCAAAGAATGCTCAAACTACCGCACAATTGCACTCATCTCACACGCTAGTAAAGTAATGCTCTAAATTCTCCAAGCCAGACTTCAGCAATACATGAACCGTGACCTCCCTGATGTTCAAGCTGGTTTTAGAACAGGCAGAGGAACCAGAGATCAAATTGCCAACATCTGCTGGATCATGGAAAAAGCAATAGTTGAGCTGTTTCAAATCCTGAAAGATGATGCTATGAAAGTGTTGCACTCAATATGCCAGCAAATTTGAAAAACAGCAGTGGCCACAGACTGGAAAGGGTTCGTTTTCATTCCAATCCCAAAGAAAGGTAATGCCAAATCAAACTACCACACAGTTGCACTCATCTCACATGCTAGTAAAGTAATGCTCAAATTCTCCAAACCAGGCTTCAGCAATACGTGAACTGTGAACTGAGCTGAACTGAAGGGAACATTTCATGCAAAGATGGGCATAATAAAGGACAGAAATGGTATGGACCTAACAGAAGCAGAAGATATTAAGAAGACGTGGCAAGAATACACAAAAGTACTGTACAAAAAAGATCTTCATGACCCAGATAATCACTATGGTGTGATCACTTATCTAGCACCAGGCATCCTGGAATGTGAAGTCAAGTGGGCCTTAGAAAGCATCACTATGACCAAAGCTAGAGGAGGTGATGGAATTCCAGTAGAGCTATTTCAAATCTTGAAAGATGATGCTGTGAAAGTGCTACACTCAATATGCTAGCAAATTTGGAAAACTCACCAGTGACCACAGGACTTGGAAAGGTCAGTTTTCATTCCAATCCTAAAGAAAGGCAATGCCAAAAAATGCTCAAACTACCACACAATTGCAATCATCTCACATGCTAGTAAAGTAATGCTTAAAATTCTCCAATCAGGCTTCAGCAATACATGAACTGTGAACTTCCAGATGTTCAAGCTGGTTTTAGAAAAGGCAGAGGAACTGGAGATAAAATTGCTAACATTTGCTGGGTCATCAAAAAAGCAAGAGAGTTCCAGAAAAAAACATCTATTTCTGCTTTATTAACTCTGCCAAAGCCTTTGACTGTGTGGATCATAACAAATCGTGGAAAATTCTGAAAGAGATGGGAATCCCAGACCACCTTACCTGCCTCTTGAGAAACCTATATGTAGGCCAGTAAACAGCACTTAGAACAAGACATGGAATAACAGACTGGTTCCAAATAGGAAAAGGAGTACATCAAGGCTGTATATTGTCACCTTGCTTATTTAACTTATATGCAAAGTACATCGTGAGAAACGCTGGGCTGGAGGAAGGACAAGCTGGAATCAAGATTGCTGGGAGAAATATCAATAACCTCAGATATGCAGATGACATAACCATTATGGCAGAAAGTGAAGAACTAAAGAGCTTCTTGAAGGTAGTGAACAAGGAGAGTGAAAAAGTTGGTTTAAAGCTCAACATTCAGGAACCTAAGATCATAGCATCCGGTCCCATCACTTCATTGGAAATAGATAGAGAAACAGTGGAAACAGTGACNACCTCAGATATGCAGATGACATAACCATTATGGCAGAAAGTGAAGAACTAAAGAGCTTCTTGAAGGTAGTGAACAAGGAGAGTGAAAAAGTTGGTTTAAAGCTCAACATTCAGGAACCTAAGATCATAGCATCCGGTCCCATCACTTCATTGGAAATAGATAGAGAAACAGTGGAAACAGTGACTGACTTTATTTTCTTGGTCTCGAGAACCACTGCCAATGGTGATTGTAGCCATGAAATTAAAGGACACTTACTGCTTGGAAGGAAAGTTATGACCAACCTAGATAGCATATTAAAAAGCTGAGACATTACTTTGCCAACAAATGTCCATCTAGTCAAGACTATGGTTTTTCCAGTGGTCATGTATGGATGTAAGAGTTGGACTATAAAGAAAGCTGAGGGCTAAAGAATTCATGCTTTTGAACTGTGGGGTTGGAGAAGACTCTTGAGAGTTCCTTGGACTGCAAGGAGATCCAAACAGTCCATCCTAAAGGAGATCAATCCTGGGTATTCATTGGAAGGACTGATGTTGAAGCTGAAACTCCAATACTTTGGCCACCTGATACAAAGAGCTAACTCATTGGAAATGACCCTGATGCTGGTAAAGATTGAGGACAGGAGGAGAAGAAGGGGACAACAGAGGGTAAGATTTTTGCATGGCATCACCAACTTGATGGACATGGGTTTGAATGAACTCTGGGATTTGGTGATGGACAGGGTGGCCTGGCTTGCTGTGGTTCATGGGGTCACAAAGAGTCTGCCATGACTGAGTGACTGAACTGAACTGAACTAGGTCAAAGACTTTAGTGTAGTCAGTGAAACAGATATAGAGGGTTTTTTGGAATTCCTTTGCTTTCTCTATGGTCATGCAAATGTTGGCAATTTGACCTCTGGTTCCTCTGCCTTTTCTGAATTCAGTTTGAACATCTGGAAGGTCTCAGTTCATGTACCGTTGAAGCTTAGCTTGAAGGATTTTGAGCATAACCTTACTCTGTGGGAGATAGTAGCTGTTTTCCAGTAGTTTGAGCATTCTTTAGTACTATCCTTCTTGGGAATTGGGGTAAAAATTGACCTTTTCCAGTCCTGTGGCCACTGTTGAATTTTACAAATATGCTAACACATTGAGTGCAGCACATAATGGCATCATCATTTAGGATTTTAAATAGCTCTGCTCTAATGCCGTCACCACCACTAGCTTCATTGGTAGCAGTGCTTTCTAAGACCCACCTGACTTCACACTCCAGAGTCTGGCTCTGGGTGGTGTAGTCTGGCTCTACACCACCATGGTCATCGAGTCTTCTAGATCTTTTTTGTACACTTCTGTGTATTTGTGCCATCTCTTCTTGACCTCTTCTGTTTCTACTAGGCCTTTGCCATTTCTGTCCTTTATTGTGCCCGTCTCTGGATGAAATGTTCCTTTGATATTTCCAATTTCCTTGAGGCGATCTCTAGTCTTTTCCCTTCTATTGTTTACCTCTATTTCTTTGCATTGTTCCTTGAAGACCTTCTTGTCTCTTCTTGCTATTCTCTGGAACATTGCATTCAGTTGGGTATACCTTTCCCTTTCCCTTTTTCCCTTGCTTTTCGCCTCTCTTCTTTCCTCAACTATTTATAAAGTCTCCTCAGACAACCATCTTCCTTCTTGCATTTCTTTTTCTTTGATATGGTTTTGTTCACTGCCTCCTGTACAATACTAGGAACTCTGTCATAGCTCTTCAGGCACTGTTTGCTAGATCTAAGCCCTTGAATCAATTTGTCACCTCCATTGTATATTCATAGGGATTGATTTAGTTCATACTTGACTGGCCTAGTGGTTTTCACTGCCTTCTTTAGTTTATACCTTTATTTTGCTATAAGGAGTTTATGATCTGAGCCACAGTCAGCTCTAGGTCTTATTTTTGTATGCAGCTTCTCCATCTTCGGCTACAAATAATGCAATCAATCTGATATCAGAATTGACCATTTGGTGATGTCCATGTGTAAAATCATCTCTTGTTTTGTTGAAAAGGGTGTTTGCTGTGACCAGTGCATTCTCTTAGCTGAATCCGGTTAACCTTTCATTTTATACTTCAAGTCCAAACTTGCCTGTTCTCCAGGTATCTCTTGATTTCCAGCTTTTGCATTCCAACCACCTATGATGAGTAGCACATCTTTTTTGGTGTTGGTCTTGTAGGTCTTCATAAAACTAGCAAACTTTATTTTCCTCGGTATCAGCAGTGGGGCATAAACTAGGATTACTGTAATGCTGAATGTCTTGCCTTGAAAATGAAATGAGATCATTCTGTCATTTTTGAGGTGACATCCAAGTACTACATTTTGGACTTGTTTGTTGATTATGAGGGCTACTCCATTTCTTTTATGGGATTTTTACCCATCAAACCTGGGTCTCTTGCATTACAGGCAGATTCTTTACCATCTGAGCCACCAGGGACACCTTTCTTGCCCACAGTAGTAGATATAGTGGTCATCTGAATTAAATTCACCTATTCCCATCCATTTTAGTTCACTGATTCCTAAGATGTTGATTTTCACTCTTGTCATCTCCAGCTTGACCACATCCAATTTACCTTGATTCAAGTACCTAACATTCCAGGTTTCTATGCAATACTGTTCTTTACATTATCAGATTTTACTTTCATCACCAGACATATCCACAACTGAACATCATTTCTGCTTTGGCCCAGCTGCTTANGCTTGACCACATCCAATTTACCTTGATTCAAGTACCTAACATTCCAGGTTTCTATGCAATACTGTTCTTTACATTATCAGATTTTACTTTCATCACCAGACATATCCACAACTGAACATCATTTCTGCTTTGGCCCAGCTGCTTAATTCTTTCTGGAGCTATCAGCATTTGTTCTCTGCTCCTCCCCAGTAGCATCTTCTAACCTGGCAGAGGGAGGAGGGGTTATCTTTTGGTGTCATATCTTTTCGCCTTTTTACACAGTTCATGAGGTAGTCTTGGCCTAATTTATTGATTCCCTAAAACAAAATGAAACATCAGCCAGCTTGCATACTAGCCCTGAAAGAGCAGCTGTGGGGTCACATTATTGGGAATTCCAGTAGCTGAGAACAGCTGCTTGTGGACAACCAGCCAGAAAGCAGGAAGCTCAGTCCTATAAGCACAGGGAAGTTGGTTTTTCCAGGAATCCAGCTAAGCTTAGAATAAGACCCTGAGCCTCAGATAAGGATGAAGATCTCACTGAGACTTTGATTTCAGCCTAGTGAGACCCTAAGCAGAGGTTCCAGTGAACCTGTGCACAGATTCCTGATCCAGAAAAATTTTGATATAATAAATATGTACAGCTGTAATCCACTAATTTTGTAGCAACTTTTTGGGAAACAGGAGAAAATTAATAGAGTGCTATTGCCTAGAAGTGGGATGCTGTTATAACAAATATCTAAAAATGTAAGAGTCACTTTGGAATCAGGAGTTGGGCAAAGGGTAGAAGAATCTTGAGGAAAGTGATATAGAAAGGCTAAATTTCCTAGAATAGACTGCTAATAGAAATGCAGTTGCTGCAGGGGAGGTCTCAGAAGAAGTGAGGAACATGTCATTGTTAACTGAAAGAAGAAGCATCCTTTTCAAGCAGAGGAAAAGCCAATGTTTAGAATGGAATGGGGCACTGGAAATTATGATGGGCATATATTTCAGATTGTGGTTAGCTAAGGACTTTGACTTCATAAAATTCTGCTGAGCCTCCTTTGGCAGTAGAAACACTATTTTCTCCCTGTCTGAAGAAGTAGTCTACTTTTGTGTGAGACAACTTTAGTTGCCTCCCCTGTGGTACTGTTTTTCCTGAAACTTCTGATCTTCATCAAGGTCTAACTCCCCACAATTCATTCTTTAGATCTATAATTGCACTTAAATTTCAGCAAGGCCAGAGATTAAGGTACACCAAAAGATAACCCCTCCTCCCTCTGCCAGGTTAGAAGATGTCCAGTATGCTACTGGGGAAGAGCAGAGGACAACTGCTGATAGCTCCAGAAAGAATTAAGCAGCTGGGCCAAAGCAGAAATGATGTTCAGTTGTGGATATGTCTGGTGATGAAAGTAAAATCTGATAATGTAAAGANCAAAAGATAACCCCTCCTCCCTCTGCCAGGTTAGAAGATGTCCAGTATGCTACTGGGGAAGAGCAGAGGACAACTGCTGATAGCTCCAGAAAGAATTAAGCAGCTGGGCCAAAGCAGAAATGATGTTCAGTTGTGGATATGTCTGGTGATGAAAGTAAAATCTGATAATGTAAAGAGCAGTATTGCATATCTCATGAGAAGTCCTAATGCCTGCAAAGTGATTACCAAGATTTTGCAAATTTCTATAGCTAGAAACCTGAGAAACATGTCCTGGGATTAATTCTAAAAGTGTTAAATCAGATTTAAAAAATAGAGTGGGAGAGCAGATTGAATTTATACTCCTTAGAAAGATATTTCACATTCAAACAGGCTGAGAGAGACTCTAACATTTCGCTTGGTCAATTGATTTGGATCCAAATGTGCATCACACTAAATAGAGGAAAATACCAGCACATTTTAGTATGCTGTAGATTAAGGTATTCAAAGCCGAAGGAGATTGGGATGCTTAAATGGATTTATCTATGCTTCACAGAGGTTATAGAGGACAATCCTTTTCACATCTAGAAAACACATTCATGAGTGGAACCCTTTCATGCTTGAATAGTTCTGTCATAGCTGTTCTTTAAAGCCAGAAATGATAGTGGAAACTTCTGCCACTGAACTGAGCTTCCAAATTTCATGAAGATAATCAGATCTGGTTGTGACTCTTAATTATGCACTGTCAAAGGCAGTGCACATGTGTTTACCATAATGGGTGATAGAACCAACACAGAAATCAGACTCATCTAACCTGCAGAAATTTTTGGCATTGGTCAGAGGAACATTATATTTCTAAACTGAAATAGATGAAATAGATTACTAAATTTGTGTAAGTAACATACTTCAAGTTTGGTTAACCAAAGTATTTCGATTACTGTAAAATAAAATCACAACCTCTAAATGAATTCTCAGACTTTAGCCAGTTTACTAAACTCTAGTCTCTTGATTAGAGTGGAGTCCAGATCCCTTTAATGAAGAATCCTTCCATAAACCCCAAAAATGAATGCCCCAAATTTCTCTCTGCCTTTACACAAATACACTGTAGTCATTTATAAGGTTGGTTATGCATTGGCAGAGAGGAAATAATCAAACTTTTAGGGGATTACTGGATTGTGCCCCCCCAAAACAGATCTTAATCCTGGAGGCCTGAAATGTCCTTCTGGTCCTCTAGTCAGATTTGAGGTTTATGAAGGTCGAGTGAGCAATGGATTCCCAGAGGGCCTAACAAATCCCTAAATACAACTGATGGTTATCTCATAATTTGAAATAGTCATGCTTTGCAACTAGTAGAATTTGCACATTGATTAACAGGCCTCTTTAATAAGAAAGGTCAAGTGGAAGCCACCAGAACTGTTTTTTTCTAGCAAAAGAATAATTCAAGATCAATCATGTGGGCATTGCAGAGATAAGTGACAATCTAAAAGACTCAAAAAGTGTAAGAATGGTGATTCAGGCTACATTCTCATTCAAGTTGCCTATTTGGGTCATGTGCAATCCAGATGGATCTTGGAGAATAATAATGGATTATCATCATCTCAATCATATATTGACTCCAATTGCAGCTGCTGCTACAGATGAAGTTCCATAGCTGGAATAAATTATCATATCCCTAAGCCAGCACCTGTTATGTAGCTATTGATCTGTAAAATGATTTTCTCTATATTTGATTGCAAAGCACATCAAAAGTGCTTTTCTTTCAGCTGAACGTACCAGTAACGTGTCCTCACCACCCTACCTCAAAACTATGTAACTCTCTAATCCTGTCTGCGCTGGAACAATCTTGATTAATTCTCCATTCCAGCAAGGTCATCTGTTTTATTGATTTATTGCATTAGGGTATACTAATTGGACCTGATCATTAGGAAGTAGCTACTATTTTAGACATCTAGTGATCTAGTAAAAATATATACATGGCAAAAGATGGAAAATAAATCCCCTCAAAATTCATTGGTTTAGAAAATGTTGAAAGGTCTCTTCCAAGTTAAAAGCCAACTTGGTCCTCTTCAACCACCAAAAAAGAGACAAAATTCTGTCTCAGATCTTGGAAGTGCTATTTGTGCACTATTAACTCCAAAAAGTGTTCATTTTTGAGTAGGTTCCAGAATAGGAATATGCCTTGGAAGAGGTTTAAGATATAACACATTGGCATATAAATTAGCTGATTAGATGGTGTTTGAAGAATTGTGGCAAAATGGTATTATATTGCCTTCTCTCTCTCAACTCACATATATGGACTTTTGGGCAATTTCATATATGTAGCAGGTGATGACCAAAAACTGAGGTTCATTTATAGGGGTTTTTTCATAACACTTAGTACACAAGTATTACTTAATACAAAGTACACAAGTGTGTGTGTATGTATGTGTGTGTGTGTGTGTTTAATACTACCTGTAAGTACACAAGGGCAGTACTATATAGGGATTACTCTTGGGTCACTGTTAAGGAAGATAACATTAGATGTTTATTACCTTTATAAAGAAATACAAACTTCAAGTATTGTGTCTGGTTGTTAATTTTGTGTAGAAAGAGAAATAATCAGAAACATAGATCTTCACTGATTCATGGACAGTAATTAATGATTTGGCTTAATGATTTGAAAAAAACAGAAGGAGGAAATTGATTTTTTTAAAAAAGGAGCACTGGTAAGTGGTGCATGGAAAAAAAAATTCTGAAGGGGCATTGGAAGTGAAGATATGCTTGCCTCATGTGAAAGCTCACCAAAGTGCAAGGACAGTAATAGCAATTAAGTGAACAAGTTGACCCATTGTAAGGATATCAGTAAACCGATCCCTCTAACTATATTGTTCCTTATCTATTGGGCTCAGGAGTTAAATGTTCACGGATTCAGTGATGACAATCCACAGGGTCAGCAAACTTGGCTGACTCAACAAGGATATAGTGGCTATAGGGACAAATCCTCTACCACTGCCCAAATCAGAGACAACAGTAAGCCCTGAAATAAAATGGTATTATAATCAGCTACTCGGTAAACCCAAGGTAAATCAAATGCTTAATTAAATAAGATGTGTCCAATCATGAAAGGGGCAGCATTTTATTCTCACTGGAATAAAGTTTATACTGTATATGAGTTTGTCTTGCTTTTGCAGAATGCTTCTGCCAAAGCCACCATTCACAAACATAAAAAATGCCTTCTTTTCCATCATAGTATTCCACACAGCATTGCTTCTGACCAAGAAATTCATTCAGAATAAATGAAGTATAGCAAAGGGCTGATGTTCATCAAATTATGAGCCTTTCCATGCACCCCATTACCTGGAAGAGCAGTCTTGAGTGATGGTATGACCATTAGATGATTCATAGCTGCCATATATTGGGCAATAACAGCTCTACAGAAAATAAGAAAATGTTTTTTAATTTTTAAAATTTAGAAATTAAAGGACTTTCCTGGTGGTACAATGAATAGGAACCTGCCAGCCAATGCTAGGGACACAGATTCAATCTCTGGTCCAGGAAGATTCCACAGGCCACACAACAGCTAAGCCCATGAACCACAACTGCTGAGTCTGTGCCCCATAAGAAAAACCACCCCAGCAAGAAGCCTGCGTACCTCAATGAAAAGTAGCCCCACCACTGCAACTAGAGAAAGCCTGCACACAGCAACAAAGATCCGGCAAAACCAAAAATAAACAATAAACTTTAAAAACTAAGAAATTTAAAAAAAATCTAGATTAAGAGTTTTCTGGGAGGGGCTTTCCCTGTGGCTCAGTGGTAAAGAATCCACCTGCCAATTCGAGAGACAAGGTTTGATCCCTGATCCAGGAAGATCCCCCAGGCCTCAGAGCAGCTAAGCCCATGTGCCACAACTAGTGAGCCTGTGCTCTAGAACCTGGGAGCTGCGACTACTGAGTCCTGTGTGCCTAGATCCTGTCCACCTACAGCCTGTGCTTTGCAACAAGAGAAGCCACGGCAGTGAGGAGTCCATGCACCACAACGAGGCAGTAGCCCCCTCTTGTCACAACTAGAGAAAAACCCACACAGTGATGAAGACCTGGCACATCCAATAAATAAATATTTTTTTTAAGAATTTTCTGGGAATTCCCTAGTGTTTCAGTGGTTAGGACTCCGTGCTTTCACTGTTGAGGACACATATTTGATCCCTGGTTAGGGAAATAAGATCCCGCAAGCCATACCATTTTTTTTAATGTGATAAAAAGAAGTATTTTCTATAAGTTCCATAGATAATTGTAAGAAGGCATATTAGGATTTCCACAGAAACAGAAACATTATAAACATTATTGTACACACACACACACGCGTATAAAGAGATTTATTACAAAGAATCAGTTCATGTGAATATGGCCATTGAGAAATTTGACAATTTGCTGTTTGCAAGTTGGAGACCCAGGAAAGCTGGAGGTAGGTATAATTTTGGTTCAAAACAGAAGGCCTGAACACCAGAAGAACCAAAGTGCAAGTCCGGCCTGAGTCTGAAGGCCCGAGAACGAGAGGTGCTGAAGATGCAAGTCCCAGTCCAAGGGCAGAGGAAGACTGATGCTCCAGTTCATTCAGGCAGGCAGTGAATTCTCTCTTCCTCTCTCTACCTCATTGCTTTCTTTGGGCCCTGGATGGACTGGATGATGCTGACTCACATTAACAAGGGCACTCTCTTTACAGAGTCTACCAATTATGCTAATCTCAACCAGGAACATCCTGACAGACACACCCAGAAACAGTTTAACCAACTATCTGGACACCTCATTAGTTGGCAAGTTGACCCATAAAATTCACCATCACAGATGGGAATAGAATTCAGCAATATTGGTATCCAAAGCACATTTTCTTCCTTGTTTACTATACCCCTTCTCTTATAACTGAGACTATAATTAGATTGTCTACTAGGTACCTGTGTACTTCTATAAGAAAACTTCTGGAACTTTTTGTTAAATACACCCTTTTTCCAAGTCAAACTAAAATAGCTTCTATTCCTTCCCACCCCCCCTCCACTGGAACAGAATATGAAATACTTATAAGAACATCTGTTTTAAACAAAGAAAAGATGTAATTTAGCATTTCCTCCTTATCCTCTTGGAAACATTGAAAGTCCAATATTACTTTTTTTTAATTTTTAAGATTTCAAAAATTCCATTTTCAGAGATTTTTGGAGATAAATATAATCCCCAGGCTCAAAAATACATGTCAGGGCTGCCAAAAGCAGCTGAGACTGAGCAGAAGTTATCTAAATAAAAGTGAAGAAAAGAAGCACGATAAATGATGAGAGAACTATCCTTGACATCACTCAAAAAAATTACAGGTAAAGAAAATCTACAGCTGGAATGTTCATTCTGAAGTTCAAAGCACTTAGGGAAAAAGTAAGCAAAGGACATACAGCTACACAAAGAGTTATAAAGATGGGCCATATTTATAGAAGTCAGCTTGTCTTTCTAGTAGCAAATAGTTTCCTGATCTTTATGTGAGCACAGTTGCCTAGATAAAGATGAGCATTTCTTTAGTCACTCTGCCTGGCCACATGAATACCTACTGACTAAACAGATGTAAGCTGAACTTCCTGAAAATTTTCAAAGATGATTCAAATGTTCCATTGGCTCCATCCTCTCCCTGTAATCCTGTGTCTGCAATTCAAATGTTATGCCAGAATGTGAGAGAAGATAGGGAGAGTTTCATATAAGATAAATAAACTTCTCTCTTATTGAAGCCAATATTGTTTTGGATTTTCTTTTTGAATGGCATCTAAAACTAATCAAAATAATTCTTCACAAATACACATGGGGTCAAATTTCACATGATGATAACTCCTAGATGAAATTAAAAATTAACAATTCTAACCATTTATTGCAATTCTAACCAATAACATGGAAAGTTGCTTAAAAAAAAAAGAACAACTATCAATTAAAAGGTTGTTATTATCTCATACAGAAGTCAAAAATGTGGTATCTTCATAAAGAAGTAACATGTAGATTTATACTTTTAACCTAATGTTTTCAATAATTTCTTTGTCTAGGTCAATATTGGTTTCTACAGAATTGGAATGTTGTCAGGAATAATGAGTATGAGTCATCTCTCCATTTGTGAGTTTAGTCATATGATGCACTTGCTTTTCAAATAAAAAGCAAAGGAGAAGTGAACAATGAAATCCAGTATTTGTTGTATCTGAAGATTGTTGGCAGCTAAGAATACATAGAGTAAATAATTAAACTGAAGTAGGCTTATGTAGCAGAATGTTATGCAGACATGCATAACTTAAAACATATTGTTCATCAGCAAAAGTTAAAAGTGCAAAGAAGTATGGAGTTAGAAAATATATGTATATCCACATGTATAGAGCTATTTTGCTTGTTATCTTGTAGAGACAACTGCCGAATATCATCTGGAATGGAGAAACAGGGCCATCTTCTCTGCTTACCATGTTGAGTTTGTTTATTTATTCATTTTAAATGGCAGATGCTCACTCTGTGTGTATGTGCATGTGTGGGTGCCTTCTTTGCATAAAAGAGAGCACAAAAAGCTTTAAATAGTATCCACGCCTTAAGTTTTGTGGACATCTATTCAAACTTTTTTTTGCATCACTGGAATATTACTCCTTTTCTCTGATCGCAAGCTGTTCTTAAATTCTAGTTTTTATTTCAAATTATATATCATACTTTAATCCCTAGTGCTCAGATACGGACCGTGCCCCTCTCATATGTAGTACAGTTCCCTGTGACTATCACTGTTATTATCATTATCATAACCAGACTTGAATTTTCTTTCTTCAGGAAAACTTATCNGCAAGCTGTTCTTAAATTCTAGTTTTTATTTCAAATTATATATCATACTTTAATCCCTAGTGCTCAGATACGGACCGTGCCCCTCTCATATGTAGTACAGTTCCCTGTGACTATCACTGTTATTATCATTATCATAACCAGACTTGAATTTTCTTTCTTCAGGAAAACTTATCTGACATTTCACTGATATGACAAACGTTATACACAATTCCAGGAGTAGCACATCATTGACGAGGGTTCTCAGTTTCTAGATTTAAAATTGACACTGCAAATGAGTTATTACATATCTGTTCAACTTATTAAAATTGTATGCCTATTCTTGTGGTGTTTCTGTCACAGCTGAGAAATTATCCCTTCTGTATTTACATCAGTGTAGATTTATATTCCAAATGATAGGTGTTTTGTAAAGCATATTACAACTAGTTTTAGGAAAAATATAAATGATGTAATAAGCATATGTGCTGATTAAAATATTTTGAAAAATACTGATCAACAGATAAAATATTAACATATATTGCCATTTCAACAGAAGAAAAGCTCCCTTACCCATTATTTTATGATACAAAGTAGAAGAAATAAATCTTAAAGGTAGGCTGCTTGGGAAAACCACACAGGTCTGGGCTTTATGCAAAGGGGTAAAGTGGTAAAGGCCTTGACACCAATGGTGAGGCCTTTCTGCAGCCACCAGGTTAGAGGGCTCTGAGACTGTACCAACAGATTAATCAGAATTAGAAATGTTCTAAATTGGAAGAGATCATTGAAGCCATTTTATTCAACCTCCTATACAATGCATGAATTCCTTTTTTAAGCATTTGGAATCCAGGTAGAAGAAAATGTAGGCAAATTCTCAGATAAAAACCCAAACACCTGATAGTTATGCTGAAATTGTGAAAGAATATTTCCTAAGAATCTGGAAAGAAGATAGATAACAAAAGCCTCTAGAATGCAGACCTGCTTACTGCACATCAGGACAGTGTCACAACCAGTGTCACAGAACTGAGATGTTAGAACAGAATCCACAATGAACACGAAGAGTCAGGAGGCAGGCCGAGGAGGTTCAAATTAAAATAAGATCACATCTGTGTAACCAGGGACCACTTCACTGATAAGTCTCAAGCAGCAGCTGGTTGAGAAAATGTATAACAAAAACATGAAAGAAAGTGCCATAAAGACAAAAATCCATTAGCAATGGTATCGAGCAGCAAATCTGCACTCTTGTGCTGCTTGCTGTAAGGCTACAGAGTAAGCTTCTTGATGATGTTAAATTGGATGATGTGGGGTGGGAGGTGGGAGGGGGGTTCATGTTTGGGAGTTCGTGTAAAAAAATAAATAAATANAAAGATTGACTTTTTCTCCAAATTCTGAATGTCACTGAAAACTGAGAAATGTTTTAGTTTTTCAGTTCTGTTCTTTAAAGGGACATGTCCTTTTGCAATCAGAAATGTCTGATATTCATTTTTTTCAGTGAGTAATTCAGGGTACTCATTAAAATGCAATTCAGATTTCATTATTGCTCTGCTCAAGCTTTCCAGTGCTTCCCGTCTCCATCCATAGGCAATCCCACGTCTTTTATACAGAGTGTAAGTTCTATACTGTCGCAGTTTCTCTGACCTTGTCCTGCACTGCTCTGCCCCTTTCTCTGTCTCTTATACACATCTGGGCAGGAGGAGAAGCAGACGACCGAGGATGAGATGGCTGGATGGCATCACTGACTCGATGGACGTGAGTCTGAGTGAACTCCGGGAGTTGGTGATGGACAGGGAGGCCTGGCGTGCTGTGATTCATGGGGTCGCAAAGAGTCGGACACAACTGAGCGACTGAACTGAACTGAACTAATCTTGGAGAAGCAAGACTTTTTTTTCAGTGGACCCTAATAAAGTCATCTGAAGAATACAAAAGAGGTGAATTCACCCTCTTCTTTAAATGGTCTGAATAGTAGAAGAAGCAAGTCACAAGGTTAAGGTAAAATACATGTTTGATTAGGTCTTTTATCACACTCTCAAATGTCATTTTTCTAAACTCTCTCCTTTGACATTTGGCTAGGAGAGAATATGTCATATTTCACTAAAAATATCAAACATGTATATTACAATAACACACACTGAGATGGTATAAATATGCTTTAACTCTTCCTCAGATTTAACTTTATAGAAAGGATAACTAGGTAATACACTCTCTAGCACACTTATTCTTTATCCCCAAAGCATTTAAAATAATTTTACAGTGTGGGTACAGGCTAAGGTTTTTCCTGTGGTCATGTATGGATGTGAGAGTTGGACTGTGAAGAAAGCTGAGGGCTAAAGAATTGATTTTTTTTTTTTATATTATTTTTTTTTACATTTATTTATTTATTTTCATTTTTTTTTTAATTTATTTTTTTACACGAACTCCCAAACATGAACCCCCCTCCCACCTCCCACCCCACATCATCCAATTTAACATCATCAAGAAGCTTACTCTGTAGCCTTACAGCAAGCAGCACAAGAGTGCAGATTTGCTGCTCGATACCATTGCTAATGGATTTTTGTCTTTATGGCACTTTCTTTCATGTTTTTGTTATACATTTTCTCAACCAGCTGCTGCTTGAGNCACATCCCCCGCCACATCTTCCCTCCAGAATGACTGAGCAACTGAACTGATCTGAACAGGACAAACATCAGTCACTTGATAGAAAAAATAATTATTGTGGTTGTATAACTTCTTATAAGTACATTATATTTATAATTTCATTATATTCTAATAAAGCAAAATGACATTAAAATTTTAATTTGTAATTGTTTTCCATGTTTATTAGACATTTCTTCTTATCTTTGATTCCAAAGGAAGAAACAGACCTTTTGCAAATCCTTGCCTAAAAATGTTTGGAAGACAGGGAGGGGAAGCTACTAGAAACAAGCCTCATTTTTGTGGCACTATGAAAGCCCATGCTTCTTTATGGAACTTTGCTATGTGTCTCATTGGAGAAGTGCCTTTTATTATTTCACTGTTAGTAAATTCACTCAAAACAACTCATTATGCTTGCCAAGCTACACAGTATTACAAAACATGTTCCTGTCAAATACTTATAAAGTTTTTAGCAAATTTTACTGCATGGGATGGTTTCAAGAATCTTTGAATACTTTTGAGGTTTTAGTTCAGTTTAGTTAAAAAAAAAAAAAAAAAACAACAGTTGTGTTTTTAAAAAAATCTCAGGCCTTTGATTCAATCAGTTTGCAAGGACTCTGAGGGGTAGCTGAACTGAATGCCGGTCTGTTCATACATTTCAGACATCATCAGCATGAACATCATCTCATGCTTTTTCAGTGTACACAAACTAGACATCGGGTTGATTTTGTTACAGTTCTAGAGCTGGATTCAAAATGTGTTAAAATTGAGAAAATCTCATGATTTATAAAACATTGACTTTCAATGTTCATAAACATTTTAAAATAAGAACTCACGAGAAATGCATTTCTAAGACACACGATAAGTTCAAAGTCTAGGAAAAAATCAGTGTATACTGTGTTTGTTAACAGTGAAATGGTTGTGGAAAAGCTGCTGCAGGCAAAGAGAAAAGAAACTAAAATTAAACTAAACTGTAAGTCTGAGATGACCAATTATAATTCAGGATGAAGACTCAAAAGCTTTTAAAGCCATTATATTCTATATAAGCAGTCATTTTTTACAAATATTAAACTTCAAAAATTTACTATTTTGTAGATAGATAAGTTGTATAATTTAATGACCTAGCCACCTGGTAAATTGTCTTTCAGCCATTTAAATTTTATTATAGATTTCACCAGATTTTTGGCCACCCAGCATTTAGTATTCCCCTGAGTATAGGTGGTATATCCTAACATGGAATATACCTTCTTGTTACCTAAGGAGGCTAGATACTGGGAGGGTTTCCATTCTCTCAAGAAGAACTCAAAATTTGCACAGTCATATTTGGCTTTTAAGGGAGCAGTATCATGGGTAGAAGAAATGTGAGACTTCTCTGGAGCTTTGGTAGGTTGCAAAAACCCCAGGATTTCCATAGGAATATAAAAGTGTTATGGCAATAAAAAGAAATAGAGGAGAGAAAGAGATAAGGAGAAGAAGGCAGAAAAGGAGAAAGGGAGGAAGGAAGGAAGGGGAGGTGGAAATTGATAACTGAAACCAGATTAATAAGATTTGAAATTGGATTTGCCTTTTTTTCAAGCACTGTTGACCAAAATGTCACTTCTTCTGCTTCCCTGATTTGTAGATTTTACAACTGATTTCCATGGATAATAGAGGTGGGAGGGGGGTTCATGTTTGGGAGTTCGTGTAAAAAAAAAAAAAAAGAAACATAAAATGGCAGAAATTCTAAATGATAGCCCACCAATACTTGGCAATGAAGCCTAAATATAAGGAGACCCTCAACAGAAAGAAATGTTACACCTTATTACTTACAATTGTAATTTGGTTAGTTTATTTTTTTTTAATTTTTTCTTTTTCTTTTCTTTTATTTTTAATTTTTATTTTTACTTTATTTTACTTTATAGTACTGTATTGGTTTTGGCATACATTGAGAATATTTCCCTATTTGTCTCACTATGTATTATGATGGGAGGTAAAATTCTGATATTTAAAGGCTAAAATTTCTTTAATAAGACTGTATTATTATCTATTACATATTATGAAATCCTCGCTTGTTTTATTTATTTATTTACTTTTGGCTGTGCTGAGTCTGTTGCTGCACAGGCTTTCTCTAGTTGCAGCGAGCGGGGGCTACTCTCCAGCTGCAGTGGTTGCGTTTCTCATTGTGGTAGCTTCTCTGTTGCAGAGCATGGGCATGACGGCTTGAGTAGTTGTGGTACATGGGCTCAGTAGTTGTGATGCACAGGACTTAGTTGCTTTGCTGCATGTGAAATCTTCCCAGCCAGGGATCAATCCCATGTCTCTTGCACTGGCAGGTGTATTCTTTACCACTGAGCCACCAGGGAAGCCCCCTTTCCTCATTTTAATATTTTAATATCTAGAGTGAATAGCCTTTAACTGGTAGACAGTTTAATGTTAATGATTAGTAGTAATTAGTAACTTTGTTAAATATAGCAATGTTGGAAGGTTGATACTGGGAAAAGATAAGACAGCTGACAAACCATAAAAGAACCAAGGTCTGGTCATGAAGTATAGTTATAGCACATATCATACAGCAATTCTTTCATATTTAAATGATACTTGAACCCTCTATGAACGTTCTGATTTAAATCAAGGTGTTAGCATTGGCAGAGTTCTAGTATAATCTTCTGGTGAACAGAACTTGTTAGCATTCCATTTATTTTCAAGTATTGATATATTTATTCTAACGGTATTTGGGGCTTTAGGGTTATGACTGTAAAAACTGGAGAAATAGGCCATTGTTGCCATTTTATCTTTGTTCACATCAATAAATTCCTGAGATTGATTGGTGAATGCTATTTATCTATAATCATGGTGAAAGAATTTTCCATTACCTTAAATTTCTGATCTACTCAGTCTTTCTACAAAAAATACATATACCTAGTGCATAGAAAATGCCATACACAACATCTCTAAATTTTCCAATATCCAAAAATTAAACTCCATGGAAACAGAGATACATCTACTTTTCTTGATGCTACATCTCATTGCCTTACCTGTTTTCTAACAAGGAGCTCAGAAGATAATTAATATTTGTTAAAATTATTTCAACCAGGAAATGTATACTTAGCAACTATGGTGAAGATTTCTTATAGTCTTACTGAGTATCTTAAATTTTTTGTGTATTTTTGCCTCCATGATAGGTAAGCAATAGAATCTTAATGTTCTAGACCTCCAATAGCAAGTGTTTCTTCACTAGATGCCGTGTCTTTACTGAGTGCTACCTCTGTTTACATTGGGGTTGCTGCTAAGGCTTGTCCAACTCTGAGACCCTGTGGACTGCAAACACACCAGGCTTCTCTGTCCCTCAATATTTCCTGGAGTTCGCTCAAATTCATGGCCATCGTGTGTCAGTGATGCCATCCAACCATCTCATCCTCTGTTGCCTCCTTCTCCTTTTGTCTTCTGTCTTTCCCAGCATTAGGGTCTTTTCCAATGAGCTGGCTCTTTGCATCAGAAGGCCAAAGTAACAGAGCTTTAGCAACAGTCCTTCCAATGAATATTCAGGGTTTATTTCCTTTAGGATTAACTGGTTTGATCTCCTTGCAGTCCAAGGGACTCTCAAGAGTCTTCTCCAANGTCTTTCCCAGCATTAGGGTCTTTTCCAATGAGCTGGCTCTTTGCATCAGAAGGCCAAAGTAACAGAGCTTTAGCAACAGTCCTTCCAATGAATATTCAGGGTTTATTTCCTTTAGGATTAACTGGTTTGATCTCCTTGCAGTCCAAGGGACTCTCAAGAGTCTTCTCCAACACCACAGTTCAAAAGCATCAATTCTTTGGTACTTAGCCTTCTTTATGGTTCAACTCTCACATCTATACATGACTACTGGAAGAGAGTGCTATTTACTCTGCTTGGGAATAGTTATTTTCATATGACCTATGAATTCTGGAACTTGTTTCCTTCTATTTTTCACCATCAAGGTTCCAATAGGTGCCTCTTTTTTTCCAGCTTACCACCATCTCCCTAGAACAGGTAATTTTCTAAGACTGTCATCTCTGTTTCCACACAGTTTTATCCATTTCCTTTCTGTTGAATGAAGGTTACTTATTGCTATAATGCCAAAAACAAACAAAAAAAAAGTTCTGTTCCAATATTTCCCTATTTAAGATAGGATATTGAGATGATTAACAAAGTCAACATAAATTTTTGGAAAGGTAACATTTTGGCAATGATGTATAGTAAAAAGAACAAAAGAGTATTAAAATCATAATAATAAAATAAGTAGCTAAATTTTTTTAAGGGTAAGAATTAAGAAGAAATTATCAAATGCTTTTGCTGGTCTCATATAATGATGGATGACTAAAAGGTAGTGCCAAGTATTTATAGCCTTCATGGATATAGAAATGCCTTAACTATATGTAAATAACTCTATAAGTTTCATTCTGTACGATAAGCTACCCATAAGCCAGTGGTCTCTACAGGATGCTACTAAGATGTGTAGTGTTAAAAGAAGAGAAACTTAAAACAAGGTAAAATGGGACAAGAAATAGCTAGTGTCATAATGTATAATTTCTAGCAATATGAAGACTTTGTGTGGATCACAAAAAAATGGAAAATTCTTAAAGAGATGGGAGTACCGCACCACCTTACCTGTTTCTTGAGAAACCTGTATGTGGGTCAAGAAGCAACAAAACTGAACACTGAACAAAAGACTGGTTCAAAATTGGAAAAGGCGTATGTCAAGGCTCTATTTTTTCACCCTGCTTATTTAACTTATATGCAGAGTACATCATGTGAAATGCCGGGTTGGATGAATCAAGCTGGAATTAATACTGCTGGGAGAAATATCAGCAACCTCAGATGTGCAGAAGATACCACTCTAATGGCAGAAAGTGAAGAGCAACTAAAGAACTCTTGATGAGGGTGAAAGAAGAGCATGGAAAAGCTGACTTGAAACTCAACATTAAAAACACAAAGATCATGGCATCCAGTCCTATTACTTAGTGGCAAATAGATGAGGGGAAACTGGAAGTAGTGACAGATTTTATTTGGGGGGGGCTCCAGAATCACTGCAGGCAGTGACCACAGCAAGGAAAGTAAAAGATGCTTCTTCCCTGAAAGGAAAGCTATGACAAACTTAGCATATTAAAAAGTAGAGATATCATTTTGCTGACAAAAGCTTGTATACTCAAAGCTCTGGTTTACCCATTAGTCATGTATGGATGTGAGAGTTGGACCATAAGGAATACTGAACACCAAAGAACTGATGCTCTTGGATTGTGATGCTGGAAAATACTCTGGAGAGTCTTTTGGACAACAAGGAGATCAAATCAAGCAATTCTAAAGGAAATCAACCCTGAATATTCATTGGAAGGACAGATTCTGAAGCTGCAGTATTTTGATCATCTGATGCGAAGACTGGACACATTGGATAAGGCATGACTTAGCAACTGAGCAACAACAAAAATGAGAAATATACAAATTCCAAAAGACTAGTAAGACTGCACATAAAGAATTGCATTTGACTTGAAATATTTAATTATCTGTGAAATAAAAAGAAACTGAAGACAGTTCAGACATAATCTCCAAACATAATAGTGAATAAATAATATTGAAGAAGACAAAATCACTTCAAATATAAAACTTGATTAGTGAATTTTCATAGTAATAATTTAAAAGTGTGTCTTGATTTCCAAATAAAAATTAATGTTGAAAATATGAATAACTGAAGATAACATTTATAGAATGAGGAGTAATTAAGTAAATGAAATGAAAGTACTAAGGAAACATTGAGGGATGCATAAAAAAAGGCTGAACATATCATAAAATAATTTTCATTGGCCTTCTATTTTTATTTTAAAATATATTTCTGAGAGTACATTTACGAGTATTCTGCAGAAAAATAATTAGAAGTTACTTTCTCAGATGTAAGTGTAAATAGCCAATTATAAAATATAATATGACAAGTAACTTCAGCTAATTGCAACAGTGTAACTAAGTATTCTCAACTCCACAATACCAACATTCTTCCATGTGACATTTACAAAACATCACAAACATAAGGGAATGTGGAAGTATAAACACAAAAGAATCCAACAATTGATGAACTTTTCAAAGCCACGTATAGGTCCATAATAAGTTTTATTAGTAATAGAAACTCTTGAATGAATAAATACTCAAATCACAGGCACAAATCAATGTATTACAAGTAAGTTTTGACATGTAATTTTTTAATAAGTTTTTATTTTAAAAATTGTTAACTATAAAAATTCTCTCTCATAAATATTTACTTTAAAATCAGTATCTCTATTTGACAGATGAGGCAGTTATGTATTTCTCATGTAAAGTTGATCAATTTTACCTGTTTAGCAAAGCTAAAAAAGTAGGGCTCTTTCATTTTATACCTAATATTGTTTACTATATAATAAAATAATCCATTTTGCAATCTAGAATGAGTTTATGCACATTGAAATTAACTTTCAAATATTGTTGCAAATTTTATTTAGACATCAATAGCAAAAGATAAATCAAAGTAATTTTTATCAAAATTATGGTTTTCTGAACAGGTTTTCCAGGTTGTTGGTTGTGAGCCAAGGCAATTTGTATCCCTTGCAGGATTCAATTGGCAGGATGTGGAGACATTTTTAGTTGGCAAAGACTAAGGAGTGGAGGTGGGTAAACTATTTTAATCTAGTATGTGAATACTAGAGACACTACTAGTCATTCTATGGTGCATGAAGAGACCTTGAAAAGGTTATCCAACCCAAAATGGGAATAGTCCTAGGACAGGGAGACACTGCTTCTTAGTGGTTTTGAGATAATAGTTATTTATAAAATGTAAATTAGGAAGTCAGTTGCTTTATTTTCTCTCAAAGCAGTAAAAAATCCAAAGGTGATGATCAAATTATCAACACTTCCCTGAACAGGTTTTGATTTCTTTGCCTCTCTAACCATCAATCATATTTTAATGATTTGCTGAAGAAATAACAGTTAAAAATTAAATAAAACTTAAAAGATCTTATTCACAGGACATAGTTTAAATTGAATCTAACCATTACAAATTTATCTTTCACCCTTTATGCAGAATTGCATACTCAGATACACAGATTAAGAAAAAATATTATATAACATTTATATAACCCCTTAAAATTTGTTGTTATTCCAGGTGACCTCATCATACTGCTGAGTCCAATATATTGGTTGTGTCTAAGAATAATCCCCCTCGAGAGCTTCAGATATGTTCAAAATGTTGGTCAGTGTTTAGAGACATTCAGTATACTGCTCAGCATATAGTAAATATGCAGTCAATTCTATTGAGTAGACAATAAACAGCTTGAGAATATGAATAAGGCTGCTTAGTTCACCAGTGTGTCCAAATGCCTAATATAATATTCAAAACGTTTGAGTCTCAATAAATTTTTTTTTGTATTTATTTATTTTTTTACACGAACTCCCAAACATGAACCCCCCTCCCACCTCCCACCCCACATCTTCCCTCCAGATCATCCCCATACACCAGCCCCAAGCATCCTGCATCCTGCATTGAACATAGACTGGCAATTCATTTCTTACATGATAGTATACAAATGAAAACCTTCTTGATTCATTTTCAGTTCTATATACTATCTGCTTTTCTTAGCAAAGTCAAAAGATATAAAGTGATATTTTGTATAATTTGAAAATTATAAATGTTATTTTAACATAACATAGTTGAATTAATTGATCAAATGTATCCAAATGACTTTAATTCTTGAGTCACACAATGTAAAAATATAGTAACAAAATTAATGAACTGGAAAGTCAATTATGGTGGAGCAGCAGCAGCAGCAGCAGCAGCCTGTGGTGAATGGTGAAAGGTTGAAGGAAATCCTGTTTAAGTTTTGTGTTGCAAACTGCAGAACTGAAGTTATTTTAACATTTCTTTTATTACTGAGAAAAAATATTTCAATTCCTCAAAGTCCATTTGGCACAGATTTTTAAAATTTGCTTGCAAATCAGAAATGGGTTCAAATGGGATTTAAAAGTACCAAAATTTGGATGTTACTAGACCTTCACAAGAGTAGGGGCAACTACAAATCAGAAGCTTTTATTTTCATCTCCATAATATCTTATATTCTTAAAGTACTACTATAGTAAGCAATACTGCATGTTTAATTTTACCTAGAACTGTGATCAAGAGAATATATAAAATATAAGTTTAGAATCTAAGTGTTATAATAGTTCAGTTAATAATAGAAAAAATACAAATTTTATTTTACTTTTAGATGCCATTTTCATGTTCTTTAAGCAATTTTGAGTTATTATAAGTAAATACTAAAAGTTGGTAGGGAGGAATTCATTCTTATTTCAATTAGTTACTGGATTACTTGGATTTAGATATGAATTCATTACTTAATAGTTTACTGAAAATAATAGATGTTTTCTGCCTTATATTACAATGTGTTTGTGCAAAACTCATGTAATTATGTGAATGACCTTTGAAAACTATAGATACAAAATTTTCTATGTCTATTTGTATTCTCTATAAGAATGTACAGATTCATTTTCCTTTTTTTAAGCATAATTTATATTTTATTTTAAAAAGTTTGGCATCACACAAGTATTCAAGTGTGTTACACCATGTTCATTCCTCAGAAGTGGCATTTTAAAGTGTTAAGCACGTTTGTTGAAATTTTCTTTAAATTAAATGGTTCTATAATCCCACTTTTTTTTTTTCACTGTTGCTACTAAGTCACTTCAGTCATGTCCGACTCTGTGTGACCCATAGACGGCAGCCCACCAGGCTCCCCCGTCCCTGGGATTCTCCAGGCAAGAACACTGGAGTGGGTTGCCATTTCCTTCTCCAATGCATGAACGTGAAAAGTGAAAGTGGAGTCGTTCAGTCGTGTCCGACTCTTGGTTATCCCAGGGACTGCTG
>SJYX01016857.1:0-11487 GCA_006410675.1 Oreotragus oreotragus
GCTGCGATTCATGGGGTCGCAAAGAGTCGGACATGACTGAGCGACTGAACTGAACTGAACTGATGGAACCAGATGCCACGATCTTAATCTTATTTTTTTGAATGTGGAGTTTTAAGCCAGCTTTTTTATTCTCATCTTTCACCCTCATCAAAGGATCTTTAATTCTTCCTCGCTTTCTGCCATTAGAGTGGTATCATCTGCATACCTGACGTTCTTAATATTTCTCCCAGCAATCTTGATTCCAGCTTGTGCTTCATCCAGTCTGGTATTTTACATGATGTCCTCTGCTAAATGTACTCTGTACTTAACTTATAGAAGTTAAATAAGCAGGATGACAATATACAGTCTTGTCATACTGCTCTCCCAGTTTTGAACCAGTCAGTTGTTCCATATCCTGTTCTAACTGTTGTTTCTTGACTCACATACAGGTTTCTCAGGAGACAGATAAGATGGTCTGGTACTCCTGTCTCTAAGAATTTTCCACAGTTTGTTGTGATTCACACAGTCAAAAGCTTTAGTGTAGTCAATGAAGCAGCTCAGTTCAGTTCAGTGGCTCAGTCGTGTCCGACTCTTTGCAACCCCAATAACAGCAGCATGCCANTTTTAGTAGTAAGTCTCAACAATGGGCTTAGAATTTTCAGTAAACCATGTTGTGAACAGATGTGCTGTCATCTAGACTTTCTTGTTTCATTTGTAGAGCACTGGCAGGGTAGTCTTAGCCTAACTCCTAAGGGCCCTAGGATTTTCAGAATAGTAAATAAGCATTGGCTTCAACTTCAGCTGCATTAGCCCTTAATAGGAGAGTCAGCCTGTTTATTGAAGATTTGAAGCCAGAAATTGACTTCTCCTCTTTAGCTATGAATATTCTAGAGGGTATCTTCTTCCAGTGTAAGGCTGTTTTGTCTACACTGAAAATCTGTTGCTTATTGTAGCCACTTCGTTCATTATCTGGGCTAGATCTTCTGGATAACTTGCTTCAGATTCTACATCATCACTTGCTGCTTTACCTTGCACTCTTATGTTGTAGACATGGCTTTTCCCCTTAAATTTCATGAACAAACCTCTGCTAACTTCCACTCTTTTTCTGCAGCTTCCTCCCCTGTGTCATTCTTCATAGGCTTGAAGAGAGTTAGGGCTTTGTTCTGAATTAGGCTTTGGATTAAGGGAGTGTTGTGGCTGGTTTGNAATCTGTTGCTTATTGTAGCCACTTCGTTCATTATCTGGGCTAGATCTTCTGGATAACTTGCTTCAGATTCTACATCATCACTTGCTGCTTTACCTTGCACTCTTATGTTGTAGACATGGCTTTTCCCCTTAAATTTCATGAACAAACCTCTGCTAACTTCCACTCTTTTTCTGCAGCTTCCTCCCCTGTGTCATTCTTCATAGGCTTGAAGAGAGTTAGGGCTTTGTTCTGAATTAGGCTTTGGATTAAGGGAGTGTTGTGGCTGGTTTGGTTTTCTATCCAGACCACTAAAACTTTATATCTGCAATAAGACTGCTTTGCTTTTTTGTAGTTTGTGTGTTCAGTGGAGTAGCACTTGTAATCTCCTTCAAGAACTTTGCCTTTGCGTTCACAATTTGCCTAGCTGTTTGGCTCAAGAGGCCTAGCTTTTGGCTTATCTCAGCTTTTGACACATCTTCCTCACTAAGTTTTATCATTACCAGTTTCTGATTTAAAATAAGACACGTGACACTTATTTTCACTTGAACACTTAGGGACCATTGAAACGTTGTTAAGCGGTCTAATTTCATATTGTTGTGTCTCAGAAAAGAGGTTTGCCCAGGGAGAGGGAGTGAAACAGAGGAATGGCCCATCAGTGGAGCAGTCAGAACACACACATATTTATCGATTAAGTTCACCATGTCTTTTATGGGCATAGTTCATGGTTCCCCAAAACAATTACAATATAGCATCAGATATCACCCATCACAGATCACCATAACAGATACAGTAATAACAGAAAACTTTGAAAAATTGTTAGGACTATTAAAATGTGACACAGACACAAAGTGAGCAGATGCTGTTGAAAAAATGGTGCCAATAGACTTGCTCAATGCAGGGTTGCCACAAATCTTCAATTTGTTAAAAATGCAATATCTACTAAGTGCAATAAAGCAAGATGTGCCTGTATTTTTATGGAGTCTATGAGTTTTCTTTCCAAGTAGTTAATTATAATCTCTGTGCCTATTATTATTGNAATTGTTAGGACTATTAAAATGTGACACAGACACAAAGTGAGCAGATGCTGTTGAAAAAATGGTGCCAATAGACTTGCTCAATGCAGGGTTGCCACAAATCTTCAATTTGTTAAAAATGCAATATCTACTAAGTGCAATAAAGCAAGATGTGCCTGTATTTTTATGGAGTCTATGAGTTTTCTTTCCAAGTAGTTAATTATAATCTCTGTGCCTATTATTATTGCTGTTATTATTTTATTATCCCATTCTTCCTTTTCCCATTGATCTGAAGTATACTCTATCCTCTAATCAAATTTTATGTATAACTTGTGCCTTTTATGCTGTGAGATGTTTTGATAGAACCATATTGGTTTTTCTCCCTTATTTAGTCTTATATGAGGGGAAATCATATAACACTTCATTCTTGATGTAAGCCTTATTTATCTTTAAACTTGGTATCCTTATTCTTGGTTTACCTTTTAGGTTTTATAATCTCCTTTTGGGCTTTAAGCTAGAGGGTTGAATGCTATGTGCTGTGTTACCATGGTCTCTCTTATTTGTGGATCTGTTGTCCAAAACAGGAATTTTCTGATTCATTGTCCTTGTTATCTTTTTATATGGCTGAGAGTTTATTCTTGGATGATCTGAAAACATCGCAAGTGATTTCCAAGCCAGAAGTTTTGTACACCACAGAGACTACTTGGTTATTGCTCTACTGAACTTCTACAATGATTAACTTCCTTTTTAAGGGGCAAAGTTCCTCTCGACCTCACTGCATTCTGGGAAGTGTAGTTTGGGAGCATTAAAGGGGAATTGGTATAAAAAAAGAAGTATTGGTGTCAGAGAGTAGCTTCCAGCTCCTTAGAAAGCAGTTTGAGGGCGAAGTTTGTTCCCTTCATGTGCAAAGCCCAGATTGGAGTTGCAGGGGGCACATATATTTGGAGATGAAATTCTGATTATTCCCTACTTCAGTTTAGATTGCAGATCAAATGGGGGTTAGTTAGGAGATGTTTCTCCAGCTTAACAAAATGAATTAATGAACTTTTGACTGAGCTAGGTCGTCATTGCTGCACTCAGGCTTTCTCTAGTTGTCTGGGGCAAGCAGGGGCTACTCTCTAGTTGCAGTATGCAGGCTTCTTGTTGAGGTGGCTTCTCTTATTGTGGAGCATTGGCTCTGGGGTGTGGGGACTTCAGTTGTCGTGGGACATATGCTCAGTAGTTGTGGCTCCCGGGCTTAAGAGCTCAGTTTCAATAGTTGTGGGACACAGGCTGAGCTGTCCTGAGGCATGTGGAATCTTCCTGGATTAGAGGTCAACCCATGTCCCCTGCATTAGCAGGCAGAGTTTTATCCACTGTCCCACCAGGAAAGTCCTCTGCCATTGTTTTGATAAGCCATTGAGACATTTGAGGAGCTTCCAGGACCGTAAAAATGTCATTGAGAAGACAGTGAGACATGGTAAAGCATCTGTCTGCAATGCAGGAGACCCGGGTTTGATCCCTGGGTTGGGAAGATCCCCTGGAGAAAGAAATGGCAGCCCACTCCAGTATTCTTGCCTGGAAAATCCCATGGACTGCGCAGCCTGGTAGGTTGCCGTCCATGGGGTCGCAAAGAATCGGACAGGACTTCACTTTCACTTTCACTTTCCAGGACCATTAAAATGTCATTGAGATGACAGTGAGACAAGGAGTGTAGATCAAGAGTTGCTTAATTTCTGCCATGGTAATTAAGAAGTCTTTTAAAAAATTCTCCCACCTCCCTCTGAGATGTCTGCGAGTTACCCTTCCTACTGAACCACTCTGTGGCTTCTGTCCACTTGGGGCTGGGTCATTTGAGTGAGATGTTGCGATTACTACTGAAGAGATTTTACTGGAAATTACAACTGTCATGTAAATGTGTTCTGAAGCTTGTGTGGGTTGGATATTGTTCGGGGCTCAAGTTAAAGCTGCGTGCATATGTGCTCAGTGGTGTCCGACTCTTTGTGACCCCGTGGACTGTAGCCTGCCAGGTTCCTCTGTCCATGGAATTTTCCAGGCAAGAATACTGGAGTGGGTTGCCATTTCCTACTCCAGGGCATCTTCCCGACCCAGGGATTGAACTCACGTCTCTTGCATATGCTGCATTGATAGGTGGATTCTTTACCACTGTGCCACATAGGAAGCCTTCCATGTTAAGGGTACCTTTATTTAAAAACTCCTGTGTATATAAGGCATCAATCTGGTTCTCTTTGGTCCAGTGAGTCATCAGCCTGTAGACTTCTCCAGACTGTTGTTTTGCAAATCAGAGTTAAATGCAGATGTCTTCTAGACCAACAATTTGGAACACTTTTCTGCCACTTTTTCTTGGTCACTGTTTTACCCTGCTGAAGAGCCTGATGGCAGTTGTGTTGTGCCTTGGAGTATAACATTGTGGCAGGGTGTAATGCAAACATTTATTACCATTTGTGATGCTCTGTTTACTTGTTTTTTATCTAGCTCCTCCTTTGTCTTTAAGCAGTGGACATATCTGTTTTGTTCTCCATTGTGTGCCCAGAGCCTAGTGTAGTATCAGACATGAGACTGATGCTTCATTCATATTTGCTGAATGAATGAAGAACTTGAATGAGTTTCAGTACCTTCAGTTATGGGGGAGTTATAAACTTGTTTTTGACTTTCTTTGGCTAACCCACAACTTCAATTAACTGGATCTCAAAACTCTTTTAGGTATAGTAGAATTACTGTATGTAATCCATACTGTTGAGCAGAATTTGAACAAAATGGTATTCCTGAAGAAGAACCATTATTTGCATGTGAAATACGTTTTCTAATGACTTACAAAAACAATTGTTAGCTTCTAGCTTACCTAAATTTGATTCCTAGAAAGCAGCTATGTTGTTGTCATTCAATCGTTAAGTCTTGTCTGACTCTGTGACCCCATGGACTGCAGCACACCAGGCTTCCCTGTCCTTCACTATCTCCTAGCGTTTGCTCAAACTCATGACCCTTGAGTCGGTGATTCCATCCAATCATCTCATCCTCTGTCAGCCCCTTCTCCTCCTGCCCTCACTTTTTCACAGCATCAGGGTCTTTTCCAGTGAGTTGACTCTTCACATCAGGTGGTCGTATTGTTGGAGCTTCGGCTTCAGCATCAGTCCTTCCAATGAATATTCAGGACTGATTTCCTTTAGGATTGACTGGTTTGATCTCCTTGCAGTCCAAGGGACTCTCAAGAGTCTTCTCCAGCACCAGTGTTCAAAAGCATTGATTTAAAGAAACTATTGGCTCAGATGTTAAAGAAACTGCTTGCAGTATGGGAGACCCAGGTTTGATTCCTGGGTCAGGAAGATGCCCTGGAAAAGGGCATGGTGACCCAGTCCAATATTCTTGCCTGGAGAACCCTGGTACCGAGTAGCCTGGTGGGCTACATATAGTCCATGGGGTCACAAAGAACTGGGCACAGCTGAGGGACTTCACTTCATAGAAAACATAAAAGCCCATGAGAAGGAATGGGATTTTCATCCCTTTGGCCCTACCACATTTAACCTTCCTGGGACTTGGAGCATAACCATCTCCTGTCTGGGACCTTGACCAAGCTAGGTTAATAGGATGTTTTGGTAAGGTGGGATGGAGATTTGGAGTTTTAGGTCTGGCATTATGTTGAGAGGGTCCCAGAGACTTCAGTCTCAGTTGAATCTGGAAATTCCTTTTCCCTGATTCTCTGAAATGGAAAGATTATCCCCTTCACTACCATTCTGGCCTCTACCCTGCTCCTCCTGAAGGAGAAATGGAATGGAATGGAATGGTAGAGACTCTGGGCCGGCAGCAGAGAAGGGTGAGAGGGAGTCTGGGGCTCTGACCAAGGAGTGAAGACACTTCAGAAACCACAGGGAAGCAGAATAGAGGAAGGACTTCCCTGTGCCTCTGAAAGCAGTCATGTCTGGAAATGGTGAGTTAGGGAATAACAAAATAACTCTTTGTACCATCCTTTGAACTTTGTGCTGCCTTTTTTAGTAATAAGAATTCTCTGCTAACAGGCTGTATTTCTGTTTTCTCTGAAGCTGTGGGTTTTCTCTGACGTTTCTCTGTCTGAGTGAGACAATAGAGGCTATCTGGAAATTTTGAGGAGAGTGAAGAAAATAAGAAAGCAATAGTGATCATGGAAGTAGACCAGAGAGCTGCCTAGGGAGCACTTAGGAGGATTTCCAGGCAGCTGAGGGCCCGATGGCTACTTTGGGGAATACAAATGTGTCTGGCACAAACCCAGTTGGTCAGCATCACGTTCTCCAAGAAGCCTTCTTTGACCATCAATCTTCAAGTCTGATTTATGGCTTAAATATCTCTTCCTGGTACTGTGCCATCAGTCTGGCCATATTTTATAATTCCTATCATTTTTTGGCTGAAGTATTAGTTTCTTCTATCTCTTTCCTTAAGGATAGGTCATGCCTTGTTCTGTCTTTGCCTATAGGACTTTTTTTTGGTAACAACCATTCATTATTTTTTAATATTTATTTATTTCTGGCTATGTTGGGTCTTTGCTGCTGTGCATGACATTTCTCTAGTTACGGCGAGCGGGGGCTGCTCTTCATTGTGATGCCCAGGCTTCTCATTGTGGTGGCTTCTCTCCAGGTGCACGAGCTTCAGTCGTTGCCGCGCGTGGGCTCAGTAGTTGTGGTGTCTGGCCTTAGTTGCCACCTGCATGTGGGATCTTCCTGAATCAGGGATCTAACCGGTGTCTCCTGCATTGCAAGACAGATTCTTAACCACTGGACCCCCAGGGAAGCCACCTATAGGCCTTTTTTCTATGTCCATCTCATGAGGCTCTGGGCAATATTTGAATTAACTCAGATAACTAAGAGAGAGTTAGAAGTGGTTAAGAATGGTGTATGGTCATGAAAGCTGGAGAGTAATGTCAGATGGGAAAAATAATACACTTTAGTAATGAGTTTGCTGTCCATTGTTCAAGGGAAACAACTCATGGATGGTAGGAGTTCCCTGCAAGCTGTTGAGCACTGTTCCTGAGGGATTTGGGGCAGGAGGTAGTTTTATAGAGAATTAGAGGAGATAGCAGGGAAGCAAGGAATGATTGGCTCGGAGGTTGAGTATTTCCTTATAAGGCTGGTAGATTCAGTTTTCTAAGGTAAGGGAAGCTAGTTAAAGCTAAGTTGGAGAATTGTGATTGATGTATGTTAGGGTTTCTTGGCAGATGTTTTCTGTAAGTGCAGGCTGACTTAGGTTTAGATTTGTGATGTGGGCAGGACCTCTGAGTGGATCTCCATTTTCAGTATATGAATTAACTTTACAGTGAAAATGTCAAGAAAGAGTGATAGTCAACAGTAAAAAATTTTATGAAAAAGAAATTAAAGAATGAGAATTATTGCTTATACATTGAGGGAGGTCACCAATGACCATGGAGAAGAGGGTTTCAGGTAAGATTTGAATCCTGAAGTCAGATTGCAGAAGTTTATGAAAGGACTACATGAATGTGTGCTAAGTTACTTCAGTCGTGTCTGACTCTTTGTGACCCTGTGAACGGTAGGCTGTCAGGCTCGTCTGTCCATGGAATTCTCCAGGTGAGAATACTGGAGTGGGTTGCCATGCCCTCCTCTAGGGGATCTTCCCAACCCAGGGATCAAACCTGCTTCTGTCTCCTACATTGGCAGGCAGGTTCTTTACCACTAGCATCATCTGGGAAGCCCAAGGAATGTTTCCTCAGGATTTAGTGTAATTTTCAATTCATATTGATTCTCTTACAAAGCAGGAAATAATTATATATCTAAGTTTAAGAGAAATTCATAATCATGTTTACCATTTAAATAAAATTATTGGATACTCTGTTTAGTATAGTACTGCAGAAATGTAAATCTTTATATAATGTGGGGAAAATGTACACACATATAAAAAAGCATATTGAATTCAAGCATTTGTGTATTCTGATTCATCATCTGAAATAGTCTTAGCAATAAACAGAAGCCAACTTTTGTTAGGTGGAGTCCACAAATATCAGTCTTTTTACTTCCTAGCGTGAATTGATTCAAAATAGTTGTGTTTTCTGTAGTCTGTCACTTTTTAACAATAGCTTGAACATTTTTGATCTTTTAAGATCTTATATAAATGTTTGTAAAAAATAGCATCTAATTATAAAAATTGTAAAAAAAAAAAAAGAAAGAAAAGCATCTAACTTCCTGCCCCTGTCCTTGGCTATAGGAGTTATTGTGTTTCTCTTCCTAATAAAATGAAGTGGGTGTGTCTCTTGGTTGTTTCCATGGTGAGACTTATGTTTTTGGTCTCTGTGGTATTGCATTTCTTTGACTCTTGCTTAACTTACTCAGTGGATAGAGTAAGTTAACTTAACTGTTTATCTTAACTTACCCAGAAGATAGAGCTGGTCTGCTGTGATGGAGATGAGAACATTTGGGTTTTATTGGATTTCCTAGTTGCCCTTGCAGACAATGGACTTTTCACTGGGCAGAAAGCCAAATACTTAGATTTTATCCTAATTGAAAATTTTGATGTTGAGCACTGTCTTGCTTATGTGCAAGCAATAAGGCAAGACAGATTTAAAATCTTTATTGATTTTACTAGAAATTCTTTTTAGTCATAATTTTCTTGATTGTAAATAAAGTTCCTTTAGCATCTTGTTATAATTGACTGTATTTGGTCTTAAGGTGTAACAGATTACCAAGGCAGAAGGTAAGAACTGAGTGTTCTTGATTAAGCATACACGTTCATGAAAAAGACTGTTTAAATATTAGATAGCTAATAAATTACAGTACATTCTTACAGTGGAATTCTGTTTTGCAATTAAAAGTCATGCTGTGAAGAAAAATTTACTGTCACAAAACGGTCTCTACAATATATTTTTAAAGCAAGAAGGTAGTAACAAAATAGTAGTATAAATTATATCATGATCTCATTTTTATGCCTATTTACCTGTGTATTTATGAATAGAAAAGAACAGTCTGGAAGAATATATACCAGAACAATAGTGATTATCTCTGATTGCTAGAAATAAGGGTGGCTTGCCAGCTAATAACATTTATAGAGACTAAAAATTAGTAATACATTTGAAAGGAAAAGCTATTTTATTATTTAAAAAACTTAAATGTGAAAACTTCATGTCTGTAGTATTCTTAATTTCCTTTTTTATTTAACTCCCTTCTACTTCCTAGAGATACATCTAGAGTGACAGAAAGCAATTTCCCAATTGTGATTCAGTTTAGAGAGGAGTTACATCACTGTTAGAACTGGAATTTAAGTGGGATCGAACGATAAAACTGATGATCAGGACCAGGAAGTGAAGTCTAGATGGAGATTGCTAAGCAAGAGTTTGGATCTTAGCAGTCTCTCTACCTCTGCATGGCCAGGGTGCTAACCCAGAGGTGAGTAAATCAGACTAGAGTCAGAGTCCAGCCTGAGATTACGAATGAGATACAGTTCAGACAGGTAAGCAAGGAGGGAAGGTCAGAATACTACCTCTCAAATAGAACTGACAAACAAATCTTTCACTGTTGAAGACTCAAGCATTGGGCAAGCCTCAGAGGTCAGTGTAGCCCAGCAGGTTACATTGTCATCATTCCTTTAAGGTTCTTCGATCACTAGGGAAGCCTGTCAACTAGACTCTGACAAATGAGTCCCTTCAAACTGCTGAATCATGTCTTCTCTTGCCTTTCCTTGGCAGCTAATGTACCTTGTGACAAATAGCCCATGGGCCGGTTCAAACTACAGTATTATAGTATTGCCTGAAACAAAGCAGGTCATTTGGTAAATATGTTTTGCTTATCGTTTCTTGTTCAGTCTTACTGGGAAAGTGCCTGTAGAAGCAACATTTAAGAAAATTGCTTGTGTTATAATCTGCCTACATAGATAGAACCTTTAACCAGTGTTTTCTTTTTTTTTTTTTTAAGGAAAAAACTATAAAAGTAAGTTTTAGAGTAGTTTCTATCTACAGGTATGACTTTGATGTAGACATTGAAAGATGTGGAGATGTTAAACATGTGTGAAAGTGGTAAAAAGCAGAAAATAGAGTTTTAATGTGCAAAATTGAGTTTAGGTTAATGAAATTCTCTGAAACCATTGAAATGTACAATATGAGGATAAATATTACATGTATATTAAGGGATAGAAGAAATAACATTGTTTATGTTCAGTCACTAAGTTGAGTCCGACTCTGTGATGTCATAGGTGTCAGGCTTCCCTGTCCTTCGCTATGTCCTGGAGTTTGCTCAGATTCCTGTCTGTTGAGTCAGTGATGCTATCCAGCCATCTTACCCTCTGCAACCCCCTTCTCCTTCTGCCCTCAGTCTTTCCCACTATCAGGATCTGTTCCAATGAGTCGGCTCTTTGCATCAGGTGGCCAAAGTATGGGAACTTCAGCTTTAGCATCAGTCCTTTAAATGAATATTCAGGGTTGATTTCCTTTGGGATTGATTGGTTTGATCTCTTTGAAATCTAAAGGACTCTCAAGAGTCTTCCCCAGCACCACAGTTCGAAAGCATCAGTTCTTCGCACTCAGCCTTCTTTATGATGCAGCTCTCACATCCATACATGACTACTGGAAAAGTCATTGCTTTGACTATATGCACCTTTGTTTGCAAAGTGATGGCTCTGTTTTTAATATCCTGTCGAGATTTGTTGTGCTGTAGTCCATGGGGTCACAAATAGTTGGCTACGTGTGGGCAAGTGAACAGCAGCAACAACTAGGTTTCTCATTGCTTTCCTTCCAAGGAGCAAGCATCTTCTAATTTCAGGGCCACAGTGATTTTGGAGCCCAAGAAAATAAAAGCTGTCCCTGCTTTCATTTTTCCCCTTTTATTTGCCCTGAAGTGATGGAACCACTACTGGAGATCAGTGGAGCAATAACTCCAGAAAGAATGAAGGGATGGGGCCAAAGCAAAAACAATACTCAGCTGTGGATGAGACTGGTGATAGAAGCAAGATCCGATGCTGTAAAGAGCAATATTGCATAGGAACCTGGAATGTCAGGTCCATGAATCAAGGCAAATTGGAAGGTGATCAAACAAGAGATGACAAGAGTGAACGTCAACATTCTAGGAATCAGAAAACTAAAATGGACTGGAACGGGTGAATTTAACTCAGATGACCATTATATCTACTACTGCGGGCAGGAATCCCTCAGAAGAAATGGAGTAGCCATCATGGTCAACAGAAGAGTCCAAAATGCAGTACTTGGATTCGATCTCAAAAACGACAGAATGATCTCTGTTCGTTTCCAAGGCAGACCATTCAGTATCACAGTAATCCAAGCTATGCCCCAACCAGTAATGCTGAAGAAGCTGAAGTTGAACTGTTAGGACCAAATTGCAGCCAATA
>SJYX01016857.1:42602-60228 GCA_006410675.1 Oreotragus oreotragus
GTGTTAGTTCTAAAAGGTCTTGTAGGTCTTCATAGAACCATTCAACTTCAGCTTCTTCAGCATTGCTGGCTGGGGCATAGGCTTGGATTACCATGATATTGAATGGTTTGCCTTGGAAACGAACAGAGATCATTCTGTCATTTTTGAGATTGCATCCAAGTACTGCATTTCGGACTCTTTTGTTGACCATGATGGCTACTCCATTTCTTCTGAGGGATTCCTGCCCGCAGTAGTAGATATAATGGTCATCTGAGTTAAATTCACCCATTCCAGTCCATTTTAGTTCGCTGATTCCTAAAATGTTGACCTTCACTCTGGCCATCACCTGTTTGACCACTTCCAATTTGCCTTGATTCATGGACCTAACATTCCAGGTTCCTATGCAATATTGCTCTTTACAGCTTCGGACTTTGCTTCTATCACCAGTCACATCCAAAACTGGGTATTGTTTTTGCTTAGGCTCCATCCCTTCATTCTTTCTGGAGTTACTTCTCCACTGATCTCCAGTAGCAGATTGGGTACCTACTGCCCTGGGGAGTTTCTCTTTCAGTATCCTATCATTTTGCCTTTTTATACTGTTCATGGGGTTCTCATGGCAAGAAAACTGAAGTGGTTTGCCATTCTCTTCTCCAGTGGACCACATTCTGTCAGACCTCTCCACGATGACCTGCCCGTCTTGGGTGGCCCCACATGGCATGGCTTAGTTTCATTGAGTTAGACAAGGCTGTGGTCCGCGTGATCAGATTGGCTAGTTTTCTGTGATTATGGTTTCAGTGTGTCTGCCGTATGATGCCCTTTTGCAATACCTACCGTCTTACTTGGGTTTCTCTTACCTTGGACCTGGGGTATTTCTTCACAGCTGCTTCAGCAAAGCGCTGCCACTGCTCCTTACCATGGGTGAGGGGAATCTCCTCACAGCCGCCCCATGAAACTAATGTCCTTGTTTCGTCCATATTATAAATGACAGATTTCTTCATTTTAAATTCTGTTGTAATATTCCATTATACATATACTGTTTTTTCTGTTTTCTATAATGGCTGTAGCAATTTACATTCCCACCAACAATGTGCAAGGGTTCCCTTTTCTCAACATGCTCACCAATGTTTATCTTTTATCTCTTTGATAGCAGACATTTACTCAGGTGTGAGGGAGCTCATTGTGGTTATAATTTACATTTTGCTGATGATTAGTGATGTTGAGCCTCTTTTCATAAACGTATTGACCATTTTTACATCATCTGAGAAATGTCTCTTCAGATCCTTTGTCAAATTTCAAACCAGGTTTCTTTCTATCAAGTTGAGTTCCTTATATATATCTATTTTAGGTATTAACTCCATATCAGATGTGTTATTTGGAAATATTTTCTCCCATTCTGTAGGTTGTCTCTTTACTCTGTTGTTTCTTTTGCTGCACAGAAAACTTTTAGTTTGATGCAGTCCTCTATCAGCCACTTAAGGACTGAAGCTGCCTCTCCTACTTTGGCAGGTGGGTTCTTTACCATTCAGCCACCAAGGAAGCTCACTAATCTCTTCAAGAGTAGGATGCTCAATTGCATCCTACTCTTTGCAACCCCATGAATGTAGTCTGCCAGGGTCCTCTGTCAATGGAGTTTTCAGGCAAGGATACTGGAGTGGGTTGCCATTTCCTACTTTAGAAGATCTTTCCCACCGAGGGATTGAACCCAGAAGTTCCTTAGGCACAAATATATTCCTTCTCTCCTATGATAGTAGAATGCTCAATTGCATCCTACTCTTTGCAACCCCATGAATGTAGTCTGCCAGGCTCCTCTGTCAGTGGAGTTTTCAGGCAAGGATACTGGAGTGGGTTGCCATTTCCTACTTTAGAAGATCTTTCCCACGGAGGGATTGAACCCAGGAGTTCCTTAGGCACAAATATATTCCTTCTCTCCTATACTTGATTATTACTATGTTCTGAACAATTTCATTCATGGTTACAGATTAGCATCATAACTTAAAGATTAATGAGTAGGTCATTAATGTTGTTCCTGTGAATGTTGCTCAGTTGTGTCTGACTCTTTGCAACCTCATGGACTGTAGCCTGCCAGGTTCCCCTGTCTGTGGGATTCCCAGGCAAGAATACTAGAGTGAGTTGCCGTTCCCTTCTCCAGGGGATCTTCCTGACCCAGGGACTGAACTCTGGTCTCTTGCTTTGCAGGCAGATTCTTTACCATCTGAGTCACCAGGGAAGCCCCAGGTCATTAATGGATAGAGCAAATAGTTGCTTTTTCAATTTTTTGAAATCTTAAAGGCATAGCAATTATGGTGATAAAAATATGTTAAAATATTTGTTGACTAACATTTTACACAAAATTTCTTGCATGTTTTCTGCCATCCAAGCCATACCACTTCCTATGAGGAGGTATGGCAGGGGATGTGATCCCTACTTTGCACGTTTATAGAGTGAGCCTCAGAGGTTAAGTGATTCACCTAAGGTCCTACAGTGGTTGAGTTCCTCAAACAAGAACTTAGGAGTGTTCAGAGTCTCTATAACAATCCATTTTGTTCCAGCTTGAGACTCTAGGGTACTTCTAGGCTTGTGCTGATATTCATGCCATTTGGACAATAGTTCCTTGCTTTTTAGGACAATAATAATAATAATTGAGTAGGTTCTTCCTTTTCAGACTACTACTTCTCATTGTTGGAAGGACTTGGTTTCTTTGTTCAGAGATATATTTTCCACTTTCAAAGAACACTTTGGCTCCAAGCAAACTGTCGTGGCAGTGGGCTGATTTGGTACAGAGCAACAGCTGGTACCCAGGCAGGTTACTCAGCTTTTCTTACTGGTAAGCTTTGATGAGAAGCTGGCAAGCTGGTCTCTGTTCTTTCTCATATTGCCACGCTTTTCTTCATATAAAAGCGAAGGGACCTGAGAATAAAACTTATACAAGCAAAAAGAAAAGTGTCAGAACATGTTTGCTCATGATTCCTTTGTGTAGTTTGACAAACTCAAAGTTTTCAACAAGACAAAAGTCTTTTTTTCTTTTTTAATGCTCAAGGTTGGGGGTGGAAGGGCACTGACTGACTATGGATTCACTGAGCTATGAGGTGATTGCCTAATAGAATGTGATCCAAGTTGGAGCCACAACTTTCCCCTAAAGGTGATTTGGGTCATCCTGTAGAACTTCTTTGCAGTAACCTCTCTGAGGATTATGGATTGTGTGGGTACCTTTTTCGCTGCCAGAATGAATCTGAGGCTGCTGTGCTGGCTTTTTTTATTGACTATAACTAGAACTTCTTAGAACTGCCTGTATCAGATTCTCTTGGGGTGGGGCCCAGGATTCTTAATTTTTAACAAGCTCAAGTATTCATAGATATTCTAAAAGTTGACCACTGCTTGCTCCTTACTCATCTCCCTTGTTAGTCATCATCACAAGCAGTTGAGACACACTCAGACAGGTCACTATGTGGAAGTGATATGGAGGATGCCGGGGAGGGACCTCCATATGGTAGAGAAGAAACAACTGAAGCTCTTGGCCGTCTCTGTCAGACTCCTCAGTCTTTCTGCTGAGTGCCATTCAGCCACACCTCAGCTGGGCTGTTCTCCACCCTGGCTCAGGCCGGCCCTGGTTTTATGAGAAATTCTTTCATAATTATATTTATCTTTGTCCTGTCTTGTCTGCTTGATAGGCCAAGAACTCTGCCACGTCCTGATCCTAGATTTGGTCAGTTTTTCCATCTTTGGATCGAGCTAGCTGTCTTGAGGTTGGGTGTTTGAATTCCTCTGGAACCTATCGCCTTCTACCCACAGCCTTTCAGTCTTCCCACCTCCCACCCTGTCTGCATAAATACATAGTACATTCTACATTCCCAGCAGATTTTCCCAGTATCTTTCCTTGTTTTTGTTTATGTCTAGGAGTACAGTCTCCTGGAAATTCTATAATGGTGTTAAGGTGTTCAGGTTCTTCCACTGAAGCTGATTCATGGTATGTGGTAACTCAGTTTTTTCCTAGGAGCAGGAGGCCTGTGATATGGAGAGAGAAAGCAGAATAGTTTTCTTCCTTCTTCTTAGATAGGAATGACTTTAGGCAAAATTAAATAGGAATTGATTTTTGTCCTCTCCTTCCTTTTCACTAGTTCCATTTTCTTGGATTCTGTGTTTGGAGTTAGATGATCTAACTATGAGATGGGTGTTGTGTGTCCCACACATTAGATGGATGATTTGTGGGGAGTTCTGGGCCTGTTCAATTATAGGCCATCAAAGACCCAGTGAGTTTCAGAAGCTTCTGTCTTGGTTGAATCAACGCTCAGTTTATTCATGTAGCATGATAGCCACTTGGCAGACTAATACTGGAGGTAACGACTTGCAGCTCTCAGTTTCTATCCAGAAGACTGGATTTTGTGCCTCTTGAAAATCATTTGCCATGTAACTACTTTTCCCTCTTCAAGATGAGGTGAGTCCTGGGTGGGGGTGAAGGCATCAAATGGCAAACTCTAGTGGATATCAAGAAATTACTTTTTCTCATTGTTCCTCTTTTTGCTTATCAATAGAAAAATTCTGGAAATTGATGCAGACATAGATGCAGAGACAGTCGGAGTTTTGTGAGGCTGAGCATGATAGCTTTTAAAATTTATGAATTTAGACACATTCTCTGGAAAGTGAGTGCCTAGTGACATTTCTGATCTTTGTAGTCTAGCTCTCTCATGTAGTCCTGTGACCCCCAATAGTTATCCCTTATGCAGAATGCTGCCACAGCTGTCACAGTTCAGAGTGGCAAAGCATGCAGCTAGGTGAACCAAGAAGACTAATGGGCTCAGAACTGGACAAAGCCAGAGGTTTTGCATACATTTTATAGGAGCATCACAGTGGTGTCATACTGTAGTAGAGTGTAGCTGAGTGCAGCCTCCTTAGCACTCAGTGGTTCCTGTGCTCCATTCCACACCCCAACCCTATTACCAGGCAAAGGTTACCTACTGCAGGACCGTTGGTGGTCTTGCTCAGCCATTGGTTGGTGCTGCAGTGGGTCCTGCCCACAAGCAACCAGCTGTCAGTGACTGACTGAGTGAGTGCATTCACTGAGTGTAGGTGGAGTGGTGGTCATCAGGAGGAGAGTGAGGTAAGAGGTGGATCCCAGCCTTCTCCCCTTCCAGCTTACCCCGTCTTGGGCCAGGGAGTGGACTGAGAGGCCCAGGGAGCAGGCTCAGGGCTCTGTCCTGCAGGGCTCCAGAGCCCTCCCCAAGGCCACCACTGGCTGGGCCCAGGCCTTGAGGCAGTGGTGAAGCTCTCACTCATCCCCATCTCTGCCACCCGATAGTGGCAGCAGTCTGCACAGGACACAGTCTGCAGGGCCTCTTCAGGGTCTGAGTCCTGCTTGGGTCCTGCTTGGGTCCTGAGCACCTGGCTCCCCAGTGATGACAGCTGGCCAGGGTCTGGATACCTGGTCCTGAAGGGACCACCAACTGAGATCTGCCTCCTCTTAGCCAGGACCTGGACTTTGGAGGGTGAAAGTTGAGCCTTGGGACTTTGCCCTTTCATGTCAGAACAGAGAATAACATTTGGTGGAGATTTACAGGAGGATTATTACCTGACTATGAACTGATCACAAGAACAAAGGCTCTGACACCAAGAAGTTTGCAATAACCGACTTAACCACACCCCTCCTTCACCTTTTCTATAAAAGGGCTTTGCTGAAAGCTTTTGGGGAGTTTGGGGTTTTTAAGGCATGAGTCACCCGTTTCCTTTCATGGCCCTGCAGTAAACTTTTCTCTGTTCCAAACTTCATCGTTTTGATATTGTTTGGCCTCACTGTGCATCGGGCACAGAAATTTGTGTTTTGGTAACAATATCAGGTTACTATTCCATGAGCTCTGTTAATCACTGACTTATTCAATGCGTCCTCTGTATCCAACCCTGGCCACTTAGAAAAATAGAGCTTGAGCTTTTAGAATGTCATACATTTCCTATGGGTTTACTTTAGCTTTCCAGATTGTTCTGAAGTGCTCCCAAATTATGAATTCGCAATCATCCATTTTTTTCCCCTCTGAAACTATTCTTCGATAGGTGTTAGAGTGGAAAGAAATTGGATTAAAATTTTCATAGTCTAGTGATTCCCCTGGAGGTAGTTGGATCTTTCTTTTAACAAACAATGCCTGTTAACTCAAATCTCTAATTGATGACGTGAATCATAATGAAAGGACCAATTTCTGACATTCTGGACAAAAGCAGAGTGACAACATAATTTATGACTGTTCGTCTTTAAGATCTAATTTTCCAAGCTGTTTCTGCTTCTTGAACTTTTCTTCTGCTCTTTCAAACTTATGTCATCTCTGCATTTCCAAAGTGACTACTGATTAGGAACAGGTGCCACAAATAAGGTTGATTTTTCCACAGGGATTGGACCTACAAAGTTTATGGAAAGGGGGTGTACAGTATTCTCACATGTAGGCTCTAAGTGCAGTGTGCCTGAGACTTTAATTAGATGGCCCTGTAATTTGCCTTTAGCCAGTCTCTTTTATCTTTCAGTGTGTCATACAAGGCATTACACCAAACTCAACCAACCTCTGCCTGTGACAGGTAAATTTGATGTCAGACAGTATACAATTTCTAAACACTGATATATTTGAAATCTTGTCCTCCCTATGCATAAGGAAGTACTGTTGGCAGTACTGTTCCAAAGTACCATTGGAAGCAGTACTTAATAGCAAAACCAGCATGATAAGCAGTCTGTTTCTTACAGTGGTGGCAAGGACCAACCCATATTTATTTTAGTACTGATCCTGATTTTGTGTTTCTTCAATTGGAGTCATTACCCATGTTCTGAAAGCAGCCCTGATTTTTACAGACTGGAATATCTATTTTTCCTGTTCTGGGAGTACTGTGAAAAATTAAGCCTTAAATATGGCTTTTTAGAAGCTAGTTTGTTTAGCAGTTGAAGAAGCGTGTTTTTAGTTATATTGACAGTTTGTTTTCTTTTTAGTCATTTTGTTGTACAAATCTTCGTCGATTGAAGGAGACTATATTACTTGGGAGTTAGCGGCTTTGTTAAGTTAGTATTTGCCATTTCAAAAATGCCCCCATTTAGTTGTGAGGAGCTTTGTGGCAGTTGAAATAGAATTTGATTTTGGTATCTTGGGCTTGTAGCAAGATGGTTTTCCCCTAAAACGATCTGAAGCAAGAAAAGCACAAAATGTGCCCCGTTCATCCCAGTTAACCCTACCCAGCCAGGCGGAGCCACCAGAGGCGGCAAAGTGAGCACCATCTTGTTTCAAAGTAGGGACTGACGATGGAAATGCTGTCTGAAGCTGAGGCAGGGGCTTGTGTTAGTAGGCTCTTGGGAGCTACTTTTAGCTCTTTGAAAAATTTATATCTCCAAGCCCTAAATCTCCCTCCTACGTCACAGCAGCTGGCCTATATTCCCCAGAATATGCAGCCTCACTTCTGATATTTTATGGGAGATGGAGTGAGGCATAGGAGAATAGGAGAGGATTTAACCATCATTTCAACCCCCGTTCCATTTCTAAGGCTGCAAAGATATAAATCTCCCTCCTACGTCACAGCAGCTGGCCTATATTCCCCAGAATATGCAGCCTCACTTCTGATATTTTATGGGAGATGGAGTGAGGCATAGGAGAATAGGAGAGGATTTAACCATCATTTCAACCCCCGTTCCATTTCTAAGGCTGCAAAGATTCTTCTGTGGTCTTTGAGTGTATTATTTAAAAAAAAAGAAAAGAAACAGATACTCCCATGATGTTTCACACTCCCTGAACTGAGATCTCAGAATATGTTGCCACTCAGAACTGGACAAAGCCAGAGGTTTTGCATACATTTTATAGGAGCATCACAGTGGTGTCATACTGTAGTAGAGTGTAGCTGAGTGCAGCCTCCTTAGCACTCAGTGGTTCCTGTGCTCCATTCCACACCCCAACCCTATTACCAGGCAAAGGTTACCTACTGCAGGACCGTTGGTGGTCTTGCTCAGCCATTGGTTGGTGCTGCAGTGGGTCCTGCCCACAAGCAACCAGCTGTCAGTGACTGACTGAGTGAGTGCATTCAATCAGTGTAGGTGGAGTGGTGGTCATCAGGAGGAGAGTGAGGTAAGAGGTGGATCCCAGCCTTCTCCCCTTCCAGCTTACCCCGTCTTGGGCCAGGGAGTGGACTGAGAGGCCCAGGGAGCAGGCTCAGGGCTCTGTCCTGCAGGGCTCCAGAGCCCTCCCCAAGGCCACCACTGGCTGGGCCCAGGCCTTGAGGCAGTGGTGAAGCTCTCACTCATCCCCATCTCTGCCACCCGATAGTGGCAGCAGTCTGCACAGGACACAGTCTGCAGGGCCTCTTCAGGGTCTGAGTCCTGCTTGGGTCCTGCTTGGGTCCTGAGCACCTGGCTCCCCAGTGATGACAGCTGGCCAGGGTCTGGATACCTGATCCTGAAGGGACCACCAACTGAGATCTGCCTCCTCTTAGCCAGGACCTGGACTTTGGAGGGTGAAAGTTGAGCCTTGGGACTTTGCCCTTTCATGTCAGAACAGAGAATAACATTTGGTGGAGATTTACAGGAGGATTATTACCTGACTATGACCTGATCACAAGAACAAAGGCTCTGACACCAAGAAGTTTGCAATAACCGACTTAACCACACCCCTCCTTCACCTTTTCTATAAAAGGGCTTTGCTGAAAGCTTTTGGGGAGTTTGGGGTTTTTAAGGCATGAGTCACCCGTTTCCTTTCATGGCCCTGCAGTAAACTTTTCTCTGTTCCAAACTTCATCGTTTTGATATTGTTTGGCCTCACTGTGCATCGGGCACAGAAATTTGTGTTTTGGTAACAATATCAGGTTACTATTCCATGAGCTCTGTTAATCACTGACTTATTCAATGCGTCCTCTGTATCCAACCCTGGCCACTTAGAGAAATAGAGCTTGAGCTTTTAGAATGTCATACATTTCCTATGGGTTTACTTTAGCTTTCCAGATTGTTCTGAAGTGCTCCCAAATTATGAATTCGCAATCATCCATTTTTTTCCCCTCTGAAACTATTCTTCGATAGGTGTTAGAGTGGAAAGAAATTGGATTAAAATTTTCATAGTCTAGTGATTCCCCTGGAGGTAGTTGGATCTTTCTTTTAACAAACAATGCCTGTTAACTCAAATCTCTAATTGATGACGTGAATCATAATGAAAGGACCAATTTCTGACATTCTGGACAAAAGCAGAGTGACAACATAATTTATGACTGTTCGTCTTTAAGATCTAATTTTCCAAGCTGTTTCTGCTTCTTGAACTTTTCTTCTGCTCTTTCAAACTTATGTCATCTCTGCATTTCCAAAGTGACTACTGATTAGGAACAGGTGCCACAAATAGGGTTGATTTTTCCACAGGGATTGGACCTACAAAGTTTATGGAAAGGGGGTGTACAGTATTCTCACATGTAGGCTCTAAGTGCAGTGTGCCTGAGACTTTAATTAGATGGCCCTGTAATTTGCCTTTAGCCAGTCTCTTTTATCTTTCAGTGTGTCATACAAGGCATTACACCAAACTCAACCAACCTCTGCCTGTGACAGGTAAATTTGATGTCAGACAGTATACAATTTCTAAACACTGATATATTTGAAATCTTGTCCTCCCTATGCATAAGGAAGTACTGTTGGCAGTACTGTTCCAAAGTACCATTGGAAGCAGTACTTAATAGCAAAACCAGCATGATAAGCAGTCTGTTTCTTACAGTGGTGGCAAGGACCAACCCATATTTATTTTAGTACTGATCCTGATTTTGTGTTTCTTCAATTGGAGTCATTACCCATGTTCTGAAAGCAGCCCTGATTTTTACAGACTGGAATATCTATTTTTCCTGTTCTGGGAGTACTGTGAAAAATTAAGCCTTAAATATGGCTTTTTAGAAGCTAGTTTGTTTAGCAGTTGAAGAAGCGTGTTTTTAGTTATATTGACAGTTTGTTTTCTTTTTAGTCATTTTGTTGTACAAATCTTCGTCGATTGAAGGAGACTATATTACTTGGGAGTTAGCGGCTTTGTTAAGTTAGTATTTGCCATTTCAAAAATGCCCCCATTTAGTTGTGAGGAGCTTTGTGGCAGTTGAAATAGAATTTGATTTTGGTATCTTGGGCTTGTAGCAAGATGGTTTTCCCCTCAAACGATCTGAAGCAAGAAAAGCACAAAAAGTACCCCATTCGTCCTGGTTAACCCTACCCAGCCAGGCGGAGCCACCAGAGGTGGCAAAGTGAGCACCATCTTGTTTCAAGGTAGGGACTGACGATGGAAATGCTGTCTGAAGCTGAGGCAGGGGCTTGTGTTAGTAGGCTCTTGGGAGCTACTTTTAGCTCTTTGAAAAATTTATATCTCCAAGCCCCAAATCTCCCTCCTACGTCACAGCAGCTGGCCTACATTCCCCAGAATATGCAGCCTCTCTTCTGATATTTTATGGGAGGTGGAGTGAGGCCTAGGAGAATAGGAGAGGATTTAGCCATCATTTCAACCCCCCGTTCCATTTCTAAGGCTGCAAAGATTCTTCTGTGGTCTTTGAGTGTATTATTTAAAGAAAAGAAAAGAAACAGATACTCCCATGATGTTTCACACTCCCTGAACTGAGATCTCAGAATATGTTGCCACTAATAATTTATTCCTGTTTATTAATACTGACATATGAGTGTTTAGTGTGTGTGGTAGGGAAGAGCTGAATAATTTAAGAACAAAGCAGAGTAAAGATTTTTTATGGCACAAGGACAGGAGGCTCTGACACATATTGAAGACTCATTTATAGCCAGACTGAACCTTTCCTGTGGTCAGGAAATACACCTGGGAAGTAGGAGAATAAATAGCTGGATATTAACATGTGTACGTACTACTTTCCAGTTGTCTGATCTCGTTTAGTCTAGGGCACAGAGAGGGGACTTGTTAGCAGATTCATATTATCAGTGAAAGCAAATGAAATCAGAATTCTGGGAATAGTGTGCGATAGTAAATCAAAGAGCAAGAATAAAGAAATGAATAAAATTCCCTGACCAGCTGATAACTCATGAACAGTATCAAGACAGAAGATGCACTGGGTTAGACAGTTCATGGGGATAAGGATATAAATTATGTACAATAATCATTTTACACGATGCTAGTGTTATATGTCAGCCTAAAGCAAAATTTGGTTTCTTGTTCTTCATGCAAAGTAAAAGTGGAAGAGACTGTAAAGGTTTCATCTGAGGCATTTCATCAATTTCTGAAATCTAACTATTGACGTTATACTGTTTGCTAGTAGGGTGAGCTGAGCCAGAAACAAGGCAGCCTAATTTAAGGTGACAGTAACAGACTACCTGGGCTTCCCGGTGGCTCAGTGGTAACGAGTTCGCCTGCCAACGCAGGAGATGTGGGTTTGATCCCTGGGTTTTTGGGAAGATCTGGAGAAGGCAATGGCAACCCACTCCAGTATTCTTGCCTGGGAAATCCCCTGGACTTGGCAATTTAACTTTCCTCAAAATATGTGGTGGTTGAAAAAAGTTATATAACATATATTTTCCTCCAAGGGGAGCCTGGTGGGCTACAGTACATGGGGTCACAAAAGAGTCAGACACAATGTAACAACTGAAAACAAAGCAGACTAACTTGCCTAATTAGACACATTACGAATGGAAAACCAACAATGAAATTACATCTGTATATTCCTTTTCTGGTGCCAGGACAAGGATACATATGATCTTGCTGAAATTAAGGAATAGGAGCCTTTCTGTCTCATAACCTGCACATTAAAGGTGGAAAGGGAAGTGAGATACAAGGTGAGAAAAAAGAGGGATGAATTGTCTCTTGGGTGCTGTGATGCAAAATAATTTAAAAAGCAATTTTTATCTCTGGTGGTTGAGGCTCCTTCATATTAGGGCAGGGCCATGTCAATGATAGACACCAGTGTGCTAGAAACAGTATTTTGGAAGCAAATAGAGGCCATTGATTGGTAATTCCCAACCAGTGTAGGGAGCTTGCTCACAGTTTCTCTAGGGAGGGGTAGGTGGCATCAGTTTGGACATTTTCACAACATTACAGTTTATTTGTTTACCAAAAGATTGACCAGCCTCCCAGTTCCTGGTTTCCAGGAAGAATTAAAACATACTAGTGAAGCATCATATCTTAGTCTCCAGGCTAACATGGTTAAGATGCAGTTGAAGTTTTATCCAAGGTAAAAAAAATAGTAAGAAGGAATCCAGTTGAGTTTGTCTCCACACCAGATACGCTATGGGCCTGTTAAAATTATAGCTAAAGAAAATATATGTTATCCACCTTTCTTCAACCTCTACATATTTTGAATGTATTTCTTTTTAAACAAGATGTTTTGGGGAGTAGCCTAGACAGCAGGGTTCACTAAGCTGTGCCAAGTTTACCAAACTCATCTCTGCTGCTTCCTCTCTCTGGTTTTCCTCCTGTTTGTCCTCCTATCTTTCCTTCTCCTTATTAGTGTTACTATAAGTAAAATAAAGTGTGGAGATATATGTAGATTATAGCAAGATAAAGGCATTGTGGCCAAGATGGAGGGATGTGACCTGGGTCATAGTGATAGGTGCCTGACACAGTACTAAGTGTGCCAATGTAGTAGTAATAGACACGTCAGAAGTGGCCCCTCCACAAGGAGCTTATAATGTATCTAAGGAAAGAGACTATTAACAAAACAAAGGTCAGTAAATATGATGCAACAATGAGAGGGCTGTAGGGTCTTCTGTTGGATCTGATGGACACAAAGGGAGGATTTCTCCAAAAAGATGATCCTTAAGCTGCTATCTGGAGACTAATAGTTAGCTAGGTTAATGTTAGGAAGCTGTCGAGTATTCCAGTTACAAGGATTAGCATGTGTAAAGACTCAGAATTGAGAGAGAATGTGTTTTCTTCATAGACTCAAAAAACATTAAACACAGTAAGGCATTTCTCAGGTAGAAGCTAAGCTGCTATAATAGAATCAGCCCATGTTACGGTAGCTCAGACAAGCTCTGCTCTGAAGGTCATTCTGGAACTCAGGTTTTTTTTTCTTGATCAGTCACTTCACCAGTGAAAAACTATTTTTGGTGTCTCTTCTATTTAGTGAACCACTGTGTACAGAGTTTCTCAGAGTTAGAAAGAAGTCTGCTATTGAAATACATGTCAAGGGGAATGGAAGCTGGTCTTAAGATCCAGGGATAATCTCTCAAAGGAAGTGAGAACTGAAATAAAAGTTGGCCATATGAAGGTTAGAAGTTGGAAAAGTTCCAGGCGGAGGGAAGAACATATGCACAGAACTCATGGTAAGAGGGAATATGGTGTATTTATGGAATTGAAAAACACTGGCTATAGTTAGTTAGCAAATAGTTTCAGGTGTTTACAACAGAGAGGCCACAAATTATAATAACTCAAGCAAGGTTGAAGTTTATATACCTCCCATAGAATGGTCAGGATTTGGTACAGTAGCTTCTAGAGGAGGGTGGATACCTGAATAGGATCTTGGTAATGCTAAGAGGGGTGAGTTCTTGATTTCGGGAACTTGAACTATTAACTATATATCTCATCATCTCACTGTATTTTAAAGTAAATTACAGGACAGCTTCACAAACTATGATAAGGAATTCAGGGTTTATCCAAAGATAATTGTGAAACCCATGGAAAGAAGGGAATTAAGTTTGTAATTTGAAAAGGTGGCTCTGGTTTTAATACTCTGAATGAATATGTGGGCAAGATGAAAGGCTGGGAGTCTGCTAGGCTATTGCAGTAATTCAGGTGAGAAAGGATGTGGTGATATGGACTCTGTAAGGATGGGTATCTATTAGGCACAATGTAGTTAATAGGCAGGATATCATGGAGGAGAGTTTAGCAGAAATTAACTATTTTAATCTGTTGCTATCCACACCTGAAATTCATAGCATTATATAAATCCCCCAAAGTTTAAATGTTCATTAGTTCAGTTCAGTTGCTCAGTCATGTACGACTCTTTGCAACCCCATGAATCGCAGCATGCCAGGACCCTATCCATTACCAACTCCCAGAGTTCACTCAGACTCGTGTCCATCGAGTCAGTGATGCCATCCAGCCGTCTCATCCTCGGTCGTCCCCTTCTCCTCCTGCCCTCGATCCCTCCCAGCATCAGAGTCTTTTCTAATGAGTCACCTCTTCGCATGAGGTGGCCAAAGTACTGGAGTTTCAGCTTAATGCCCATTGTCTTAAATCTGGCTATATGTTCATAAAAACTCTTAGTATATATATATAATATATATATATATTCCTAGCATACTTCCCTATTAATTTTGTAATCCTTTTAAACTAGGTATGCCCATTGTCTTAAATCTGGCTATATGTTCATAAAAACTCTTAGAATATATATATATATATTCCTAGCATACTTCCCTATTAATTTTGTAATCCTTTTAAACTTTGGAACCTAGCATATAGGTTATTATTTTTATTTGACAGATATAGAAATGAGGTTCAAATAGGTTGTGACTTGTGGCAAGACTAGAATAGATCTTGGCTGAGTTTTTAATAATAATAAAATGTCTTTTAGGTGTGTTTATAATAAATATTTAAAATAAAACTCAACTTGTTTGAGTTCCTATTACCAAATAAAATTTAGTCATTTGTCAAAGTGTGATGAGAAATGGCACAAATACATAATTTTCCTTCTGGATGTGTTATCATAGTCCCTTTCCAAATTACCATTCTTAATCACTCCTGGCATCAGATGAGGGGAATCTCCAAAAGCCAACAGCCAGTTGAGTGCTTAGAGGGATGGTTTTGCTTTGGCAGTACCAGAAAATTCTTTTGTCTTAAATGTTACAATTTAATTATGTGCAGGAACATTGATTCCTTATGGTGTGATTTCTGCATGTGGTTATAACCCTCAACCTCATTCAATTTTTATTTCTGAGAAAACTCTTAGAGAGTGTCTTCACTAGAGTTGTTCTCATTAGTCAAATCAGTCTTCTAGTTCTGGGTAACCACAGCTGCCTGCACAGATAAGTAATATCTTATGCCACAGTCTTTGGGGGCATTTCACTAATACAGATCAGAGACACAACAGAATTTCTAGATACTTGACTGTCCTCTTTCATTTTTACTCAAGTCATTGAATGAAATATTTAAATAGTGAATTTGGAGTTCCAGAGAAGAATGAAAAGTTGTAGGAATATGAAATTCTCTCTTTTCTGACTTAGTAGAATTAGGAAAAGAACCAGGCATGACCACATAATTGTGACTGCCCTGATGCAGAGTGGGCAGAACAATGAAGCAGTGATGTGTTGACAATGCCTTGGATGTGCACAATAGAAAAGCCTTCTTTTCTGTTTTGTTTTGTTGTGCTTTTTGAAGGAGCATCATGTTCTGGTCAGTGGAGCCTAGGATTATAATGCTAGGATACCAGGGTTCTAGTCTTGGTGTTTTTGCCACTGACTCTCCACACTGACTTTGGAAATCTATTAGCTTTTGGTTGCCTCAGGCAACAGGTTATTTTTAAATGGGGGAGGCTGAGTGTGTTGTGCCTCCCATAGAGAGGACAAGATGATGGTAATGTTGCTTTTATGTAATTAAAAAGTAATATGCTTAACTTTGTTTTCCATTAATTAGTCAATATCCAATCATGTAGGCACCAATATTGCCTTAATGTTTAATTAATTGCTTGGTAATACATTGGATCATTTAAAGTGATTTATTTAAAAGTCTTATGTCATTTTTATTAGGGAAAATCTGGCATATACATCTCCTTAAGATGTAGGTGAATATTAATCAAAGATACCATCAGTTTCATCATCAACATCTATTGAGCCCTTGCTGTGGGACTCATTTTTCAAAAGAGGAAAATGAAACTTTGAGAGGAAGGACTTCACTCAACCTTTTATGGTCTCTGTAAACAAAAAATTAAGGAATCTTTATCAATATTTTTAAAAAAAAAGTTGAAATACTAAAAAGTGGAAGCCTGAGAGTCGTCATGTCCTTGAACTTTCTTTAAGCATTAAATTAGATGACTACATGTGAAATTTTAACCTGGACATAAAAATCATTTGATGTTTCTTAAAAATTTTCACTGAAATACTTCTATGAGAATTGTAAACTCCTGGAAGCTTGAAGGGCAGTTCAAAGTGTGTTGAGAGTGTGAAGTTTCTCTGAAAGGCATTGTTTTTAATATTCATGCAGACGTAGCATTCTAGTTTACACATACTTCTTATTTTTAACATAGAAATACTATTTTACATTACTTCACTTCAAGTAAACTTGGAAATTCTGAGAAAGTTTTCCTGGCATTCACAGTGCTCTTAGCATTGCCTCAAATCTTCTAGGTGAGCTTCCAAGTTTGGTAAGAACAACTTCACACTGTGGACAATGAATGACTGGGTTAAAAATGAAAGAGTTGAAATAGTTCACTGATATTCATATAGAAGTCTCTGAAACACTGTGAAGAGACTATTTTATAATTATCTCCGTTAGATGTTTTCTGCATAAAGTCAATTGTGAGTTGGCAGCTAATCATGGGTGTTTCTTGTGCTCACTTTTCACAATAGGGGTCAGATAGAAGGGAGACTGTGCAGGATTAGAGAAAGTGCTTTGAAGTGACAGACTTGGGTCTCATTCTGTCCCACTGCTTTCTAGCTTTGTGAGCTTGGGCCAGTTAATATTCTACCTCCAAGAGAATGTCAGTTCTCCACATGTAAATTGGAATGGTAACATCTAATCTACTGCATTAGATTGTTGGGAAGATGAAATCCGGCTTTTCCTCTTGCCCTTGTTCCTGTCCAGTGTATTCATCTTCCCCACGTTCGTTGGATTTTGGCAGGAGTATGAGCAGCGTTAAGGAATGGTTGAGAAACCTGCTTTAATTGTATACTCTCAGCTGTACATCCTAAATCCATATGTTCTATGTTTTAGCTAGTTTTGTGCTGCTCTAAGTGTATTTTTCTGACCTTATAATTTTTTCTTATCTATGGTGAATTATTACTCATATATTTCCTTCTGTGAGACCTGATTGAATTTCCTCAGACCTACCTGTCTCCTTGTCTTTGTTCTGCTTTCTGATGGGACATGGATGCCCATCCACCATTAAAAGCTTCAGTTGAAAAAACTGTTCTGAGTATTGTATTACAAAATAATTTAAGCCATTCTGGTTATGTACAACTATTAGACTTATTTGNTATATTTCCTTCTGTGAGACCTGATTGAATTTCCTCAGACCTACCTGTCTCCTTGTCTTTGTTCTGCTTTCTGATGGGACATGGATGCCCATCCACCATTAAAAGCTTCAGTTGAAAAAACTGTTCTGAGTATTGTATTACAAAATAATTTAAGCCATTCTGGTTATGTACAACTATTAGACTTATTTGTAAAACATCACTAACCTCCAATACTTAGGAGTAGCTTTCTTACTGGGTAATAATGAAAGCAAGTTTCAGACTTCATTTCATTGCACATAAAGATGTTTGTTAGCAAGACTATACAAAAGAACTGTACGACCTGTTCTGTAAGCTCTGTGAATTCCCAGCAGTCTCTCATTTTTTGGATTTTTAGGTTTTCCTGGGGTCTATCGCAACAATATTCTAGCAAGAATACTTTGTTAGCTAGCTACCTACTGTTGGTATGGACAGGAATCCGGTGAAACAGAGGCTGTCCACAGGGCCTTGAAGAATCAAGCCTAAGGTGCTAGTCTTAATGTCATGGTCTAATGGACAGGGAGGCCT
>SJYX01016862.1:0-20077 GCA_006410675.1 Oreotragus oreotragus
CACCCCCCCCCATCGATGGATTACTTGAAAGAGGAGAGTCTGATCGGGAGCTCTTGGAGATTTTTAAATACTCTTTAAATCCTGGAGGACGTTCTCGTCTTCACGTACTTTTATACCAACTTTATACGATTTTGTAAATTCCTCTGATTTGAATTGTAATCCCGTGACGGTGTTTCCTGGACTTTAGCCGGTCCCCTACGCTCCTTTTTGGCAACACATTTTGGGGAGAGCTCTAAACACCAAAACCCTACCAGAGGGGGAAAACAGGATCTCCTGACATTGATCCGGAGTCACCGAAGAAGCCTTTAAACCATGTGGACTTTTCTCGGCATCGCCACTTTCACCTATTTTTATAAGAAGTGCGGAGACTTCGTCTCTCTGGCCAACAAGGAGCTGTTGCTATGCGTGCTGGTGTTCCTGTCGCTGGGGCTCGTGCTGTCTTATCGCTACCGGAGCGGGGCCCTCCTCGGGCGCCGGCAGAGCGGCTCCCAGTTGGCGGGCTTCTCCTATATTCTGTCAGCCTTGCCTTTCATTGGCTTCTTCTGGGCCAAATCCCCCGCTGGATCAGAAAATAAAGAGCAGCTGGGGTCTAGGAGGGTAGGTTGAATTCGGAGTGGGCACATATATGAGTGTCTTGTATTAAAATTAGGACTGCGATCACCCAGATGTAAATACGGTAATTTAAAGGGTGAAAAGCTGCAACTTAGATATTCTGGTATGAATTCTGACATCGATGGTTTTGGTATTTTTGTTTTGTTTAAGCTCTTGACTGTTCTTGACTGCATCCTTGTCTCTCTTAGAAATGATGGAAAACCTTTGTTTCATTTAGTGTTGGTGGTGAGGAGCTAAACGAACTGGGTTTGATTAAGGAAAGGTGAAATGTTCAAGTCAGTAGGACTGAATCACTGTGATGGAAAAATAGTTTTATTTAAATCCTTTGGTAAGGATTGTGTTTGAACCTGGGAAGGAAGAAGAAAGCTGCTGCAGGTAAGCCCGTTGCTAATAAAAAGGGACAGCTGCCTGGGGAAAGTCACAGAACAGCTGGCAGAGTTAAAATGCTCAGTGTTTTAAAGTCTTAGGCAAAACAGCCTCTTCTCCCCTCATCAGTGGAGCCTTGAGCAAATCAGTGTCCTAGGTTAGGTGAATAATTAATGTTTGGTCCCTGCAGAGACAGTAGAGGAGGACAATGGTAAGAGATATGAGGAGGGGAAAAGATCGTTGAGACCAGAATATTTAGGGCCTGTTGGCCTTGGGTGTTTACACTTTTCCCCAAGAGCACTGGAGGATTAAAGTATGTGAGATAATGATACTTGACTTTTACTTTTTATTTATTATTTTTTTAAGTCTTTATTGAATTTGTTACAATATTGCTTCCATATTTTGTTCTGGTTTTGGCCACGAGGCAAGTGGATTTAGCTCCCCGACCAGGGATCAAACCCACATCCCCTGCATCGGAAGGCGAAGTCTTAACCGCTGGACTGCCAGGAAAGTCCCTGACTTTCACTTTTTAAAAACAACATTCTAGTTTCTGTGTGGAGAATGGATTGTAGGAGACCAAGGATGGAAGCAGGGATGTGTGCTGAGAGACTCTTGCAGTAGGCCAAGTAAGGGATGATGGCGACTTGACGTAAGTGAGTGTGGCCTACAGTCATTCACTCCTTCAGGGTTCCGGAGCCATATAGATCAACACAGTTTAAAAAGAGAGGGGTTTTGGTTTAGAAGTTTTGCTCCAGCACTGCTGACTGTAAGACTTTGGGCAAGTTACTTACTTTCTGGAAGAGTCAGTTACCTCTTCTGTTAGGTGGAAATGGCACTAACCTTGTCAGTAGTTAGCGAATTGATTGATTTAATGTTTGCAAAATGCCTGGTACATAACTGTCTGGTAAATAGTTATTCGTATTAGTCTCCATCTTTTAGGAACCTTTGGAATGGTGCTGAATTCAGTGATGGGGTGGGTGTGGGTTGGAGGAATGGGAGGGTAAGGGAATCTTTAATCTTCAGTTTGAAGTCTTTGCTACTGTTACCTGAAATGATGTCCCTTAGGGCCACTGAGCACTAGTCCAGGAGGCTGGAATGCCATCATACTGAAGAGAAATTTGGTGGTTGGAAGCTGAATTACAGCAGTCAGTATTGGTTCCATTTTGCAAATACCCCAGGCTCTCTGCTTGTTTCCTTAATACCTGGGAGTCTGTAGACTATATTAAGTTCCCATTTGTGCTTCATCTACTGACCAGGCTCCGAAAGGCAACTTTCTCCAGAGTTCTCCTTCCAGGATTGTGTATGTGTGTTTGGAAAGGCTAATAAACAATGGCTAAAATGACAAGTGAAAGTGGCTCAGGTGTGTCTGACTCTTTGTGACTCCGTGGACTGTAGCCCTCCAGGGTCTTCTGTCCAGGGAATTCCTGTCCAGTATTCCAGGTAAGAATACTGGAGTGAGTTGACATTTTCTTTTCCAAGGGGTCTTCCTGACCCAGGGATCAAACCTGGGTCTTCTGCATTGCAGGTAGATTCTTTACCATCTGAGCCACCAAAATGACAGAAGGGATTTAAAATATAGTCAGTTGTTCTGGCTGTTAATACTGAGAGAAATAGTAGATTCTGTTGTGAAAATGTAGNTTTCTTTTCCAAGGGGTCTTCCTGACCCAGGGATCAAACCTGGGTCTTCTGCATTGCAGGTAGATTCTTTACCATCTGAGCCACCAAAATGACAGAAGGGATTTAAAATATAGTCAGTTGTTCTGGCTGTTAATACTGAGAGAAATAGTAGATTCTGTTGTGAAAATGTAGTTTTTCTAAGAGAAAGGATAAAAAAAAAAAACAGTGGATAGGGCCCAGGTCATTAGAGAGGCCAGATGACTATTAGATCACAGAGATTTAAAATTCTAAAGGATTTTAAGTTTTCTCTCCTTCCTTTTTGCCTGACAAAAATGTTTGTTCTTATTCCTGAACTGGAGGGCCACTTGTTTGACCAAGTTCCCTTAACAGTATCAGTATGGGGGAAAAGGAAGGTAAATGTGTTCTTCCTTTTGGATGACAGAGGATGAGATGGTTAGATGACATCACCAACTCTATGGACATGAGTTTGAGTAAGCTTGGAGGTTTGGTAATGGACAGGGAAGCCTGGTGTGGTGCAGTCCATGGGGTCACAAAGAGTTGGACATGACTGAGTAACCGAACTGAACAGAACTTTTTGTCTAAGGGCTTCCCTGATAGCTCAGTTGGACATGACTGAGTAACTTTCATTTTTTTGCTTGAGGTCTTTTATTAAAACCCTTTCAAAAATGACATTTAACCTTATCTTAATTGTTAAGGTCAGAGAACCCCAGGAAGATGGTTCCTTGCAACTTTGTGTCTGAATGTATCCATATTTGTGACTCCACATACCAACAAAAAATGCTTACTATAATACTGAATTATTCATTAAAAAACAAACTGAAATAGGTACTGTTATGCTCAATGGGCATAAACCTCTCAAAACAGCCCTTTTTCATCTTATCAAAGGTATGGTTTTTACTGTCAGCCCAACCAGTGATAGTTTTAATGTTTGTTCTTATTCTTAAACTGGAGGGTCACTTGTTTGACCAAGTTACCTTAAGAGTATCAGGATGGGGGAAAAGGAAGGTAAATCTGTTCTTATATGTCAAGGACTAAAACTGCGAACAGGTTGAATTCCACGGGACAGAATGAGTTATTCTCTTGGAATTGTAAGGTATGTATTCTCAATTAATAGATCCCTGGCCAGAATTTGACAGTCTTTTTGTTATATAAAAAGTGATTTTAGATTAAGATTTTTCAGATGAAAATCGAGAGGGAGAAAATGAAGACAAATAGTGGAACTATTTAAAGGGTGCATGAAATCATATCAGAAACTGTACATGATTTGTATCTGGTGGATGCTCAGTATGTATATGAAGAATTGAGTAAATAGGATAGAATTTTCACTGTGAGACTTAGAAGTCCCTTGTAAACATATCTTATAATTGGCCTATTGTGTATTTCTAAATATGTGACAGCATTTTCTAAATATATTTAGAAGATGAAACATAAGTTTAATTTTACTGGGGTATTGTTATCCATTTTTGTTTAACCAGTATTTAGATATTATTGTTTTTTATATATGATCTGGATTTAAAAACATAACTGTTCATGTAGTTTGATAATATTTAGGGTATAGTTTTTACCTAAGATGCCAGTGTTCACTGTGCCTGTATAGTAGTAGTATGATTTAAAGACAACAAATGTGGCTACATAATTCTTTTTTTTTTTTTAACAGTGCAAAAAAGGGACCAGTATTTCAGAAACAACTTTAATAGGAACAGCTGCCTCTACACTGACCTCTTCTCAAAATGATCCAGAAGTTATCATCGTGGGATCTGGCGTCCTTGGCTCTGCTTTGGCCACAGTGCTTTCCAGAGATGGAAGAAAGGTGACGGTAATTGAGAGAGATTTAAAAGAGCCTGACCGGATCCTTGGAGAATTTCTGCAGCCAGGTGGTTATTATGTCCTGAAAGACCTTGGTCTTGAAGGTAGGTTCATAGTGATTTTTAGGAGTTAATGTGGCATAAGCAAGCACTCTACTATAATGGGTAAAAGGGTATTCCATTTTGTCTTCATGTATAAAGATTATACATTTATCAACAAATTTGCATGAAAATGAAAGCAAAGGAGAAGATAAGCATGAGGAAACATGAAGTAGCCTTTGTGAGATAAAAGTGGCTGAAAAATTGTAATGGTCAAAGTTGAAGACAGGAAAACTTCAACTTGGAATGAGGAATGAAATTTAGTGAAAGGTCAAGTGAACTATCATTTGTAGAGTGCATGTGATATATCTGTTTTAGAACCTTTTATTTAAGGATCATTCATCCATTAATCCAGTGCTTTTTAAATACTCTCCATTTAGGAAGTATTTTTGCTGTTTGCTTTGTATGAGGTGCTATACTGGGTGCCAAGGATAAACTGATGAATAAGATCAGTGATCCTGTCTTGGGGTTCAGAGTGCAAAATAGGTCTGGGAATTGAGAGAGAGCTTGCTTGGCATTTAGGGTGGGCATGATGTTGTAGTAATTACCAGCATTGATTCTGGGACGAGATTGCCTGGGTTTGAATACAGCTTAGGCACTTAAAAAGCCGTGTGATCTTGGATGAGTTACTTAACGACTTGTGTGTTAAGTTTGTTGCTGTTGTTTAGTCTTTAAATCTGACTGTCCGTGCATGGACTGTAGCCCGCCAGGCTTCTCTGTCCAAGAGATTTCCCAGGCGAGAGGACTAGAGTGAGTTGCCATTTCCTCCTCTAGGGGATCTTCCTGACCCAGGACTGAACATGTGTCTCCTTCGGCAGGTAGATTCTTTACCTCTGAGCCACCAGGGAAATCTCTGTATTAGTTTGCTCCTCTGTAAAACAGGCATATTTAGAGTCCTTGACTCATAGGTTATTAAGAGGATTAATTGAATTCAAGCATAAAGATAAAGCAGTCAGAACAATTCCTGGTATGTAGTAAGCACGGTGTAAGTGTTTGCTATTTTATTCAGTGTATTGAAGAGGAGACCAGTGTAGTCAGAAAGTATTGGGTAATGGGGAAAGGAGTGGGACTTGAGATTGAGATTGGAGAGTTAGGCAGCTGCTAGTCCTGCAGGACTTGGAAGGCAGTGGAACAGGAGTATGACAGGATCCTGTTTATGCCTCTAAAGGCTTCAGAACTTGAGAGCTCTTGACAATGATGAACACTTCTTATATCCTGACTCAGTACCTACGTGTGTGCATGCTCAGACATGTTCAACTCTTTGTGACACTGTGGACTGTAGCCCGCCAGGCTCCTCTGTCTATGGGATTCTCCAGGCAAGAATACTAGAGTGGGTTGCCATTTCCTGTTCCAAGGGATCTTCCTGACCCAGGGATTGAACGCACGTCTCCTGCATTGAAGGAGGATTCTTTACCCACTGAGCCACCCGAGAAGCCGCTCAGTACCTCCATATATTCCTAAATCTGAGATTTATTTTACTTTTTAAATACTTGCATGATTTTACTCAAGTCTACAATTCACAGCTTGAAATTTCATTTCACAGTTTACCATTGAATCACATCCTGCACTTCAGCTCAGTCGTGTCCAACTCTTTATGACCCCATGAACTGCAGCACACCAGGCCTCCCTGTCTATCACCAACTCCCGGAGTCCACCCAAATCCATGTCCATTTGAGTCGGTGATGCCATCCAGCCATCTCATCCTCTGTTGTCCCCTTCTCCTCCTGTCCTCAACCCTTCCCGGCATCAGGGTCTTTTCAGATGAGTCAGCTCTCCGCATCAGGTGGCCAAAGTATTGGAGTTTCAGCTTCAACATCAGTCCCTCCAGTGAACACCCAGGACTGATCTCCTTTAGGATGGACTGGTTGGCTCTCCTTGCAGTCCAAGGGACTCTCAAGAGTCTTCTCCAACACCACAGTTCAAAAGCGTCCATTCTTCGGCACTCAGCTTTCTTTACAGTCCAACTCTCACATCCATACATGACTACTGGAAAAACCATAGCCTTGACGAGATGGACCTTTGTTGGCAAAGTAATGTCTCTGCTTTTTATATGCTGTCTAGGTTGGTCATAACTTTCCTTCCAAGGAGCAAGCGTCTTTTAATTTCATGGCTGTAATCACCATCCTGCACTTAAAAATACTTAAAAGCCTCAGCAGTGGAAAAAAAAAAAAGCCTCAGCAGTGATGGAGACCAGCTAAGGAGTGTGTGTACTTTTCTAGGATGCTGTTTTGAAAGAATATGTGGATATTGTGTGGTGAATAGATTACAAGACTGTGGTGGTGGGATAGCAAGAGTCAGTGTAAGGAGTCTAGTGGGAGCTTATTTCCAAGTCCAAATGGCATATGATGGTGGTTTGGACTAACACGTTAGCAGAGCATGTAAAGAGAAGTGGATAGGTTCATTACCAAATTAAGAGACAGGAATGGCTTGACTTAGTAAAGGATTGGTGTGAGGAATGAGAAGACAGGGTATTAAAAAATGATTCTTAATGTTTTGATTTGAACAGCTGGTAGATGCAATGCCACTTGCTGATAAGAAAACCTAGAGAGGACCAGCTCTGGGAGGAAGTCGGGGGGCCCATGGAGATATACAAGTGGATTGTTTAGTTGAGAATATGAATCTCAAGTGCAGAGGAATGAGTGCTTTGAGCTGGCTGGGGTAGGTATTTCAGAGATGTCAGCATGTTTGTAGTACTTAAAAGCCACAGCAAAGATGGAGACCAGCTGAGAGTGTGCAGAGAAGAAAGAGAAGACAGAATAAACCAAGTCCTGGGAAACTGACGTTTAGAATTTGGGTGGAAGATTAGAGAAGCTTGCTGGAGGACTGAGAAGGAGCCTGTAGAATGACAGGAAAGAGGCAGGAGCGTTTGGTGTCCTTAATCCAACAGAAGAAAGTGTTTCTCACAGGAGGGGATGGGTCCATATCAAGAAAGGAAAGCAGCCATATCATGGTTTGCTAATGAAGGGTCAGGTCGGAACAGTGCACAGGAAGTGCCGTGGGATTCGGCCATTTGGAAGTTGCTGTGAGACTGACAAGGTGTTTCGGTGGAGCTGCGTAGACAAAACCTGGACTGAAGTGAATGGGAGGTGAAAAACTTTGAGGCTAGCAAACTACTCTTGAGTTTTTCTCTAACAGAAAACAGAAGCAGGGCAGAGGTGGCGTGTAGATGTGAGGAAACAGGAGGGGTGTTTCGACACCAGATGGAGCATTGTCTGGGGTAACGGAGAAGATCAGGCTGGCGGGGAGGTGACTAAGGGGCGACATTCACTCTTTAATTTAATATATTTATTAAGCATCGGCTATATTGTAAGTACTGTTGTAGGTGCTGAGGCTACAGTAGTGAACAAAACAGGTTCCAGCCCTCACAGAGCATACATTCTAGGTGCTCATGTAGAAGATGGTGATAAAAGATGAATCAATAACATTGAGGATATATTATGGTTATAAGCGCCTCAGAAGACTCAGAAGAGAGAGATAGGGAGTGTACTTCTAAATGATGCAGCGGGCTGGGGAAGGGAGAGCCTTACTGAGAAGGTGATGTTTGAGGGAAGGACTGAAGGGAAGGGGAAGGAGAGCCCTAGTGCTGTCTGGAGGAAGAGAAGCTCTTTCCAGGCAGAGAGAGCATCATGGAGTGAAGCCTGATGGGGAGGAGTGAGCCTGTGGCCTCTTTGAAGAGCAGGAAGAGAAAAGATCAGATGGAGAATGGAGACTGGACTCCCTGGTGGCCCACTATATGGATTAGATTCTTATTCCAAAGGGAAGCCATTGGAGAATTTCAAGAAAAGGAAGTTACCAGATTTCACCTCTTAGAAGTATGATTAGAAGTATCAGTTTAAAGTATTCTTGTTAATGTGTATAAGAACAAGACTAGATCATGAAGTGGCAAGTCAGAAGCAGGGAGACCTGCTAGGAAGTTATTGCGGACACTGTGAGAGTTGGTGGCTTGGATCAGGGGCACGGCCGTAGTGGTGGGGGACTTGGTCGCATTCTGGGAATATATTTGGAAAAAAGAGTCAGTAGGACCTGCTGCAGATGGATGAGATGGTGAGGGGTGTGAGAAAGAGGAGTCGTGGTATTTAAAGAAGGCTGGATGACGTTGCCAAGAAGAGGCCCAGGACCACTTCTGGGGTCCTCTAAGGTAGAGAGCAGGTCAGTGAGAGCAGGCACCGAGTAAGAGGGCTGAGACTGGGAAGGGGCAGACAGAGAGGAGAAGCAAGAGACAGCAGGGCCCCGGCACCAGCGGAGAGGGCGGACTGCGGAGAAGGCAGGCCCCCGGCCTCTGCCCCTTCCCTGACCACCCCCCTCTATGCGTGGGTCACCAGGGGCAGGTGGGGCAGTACCCTGAGGCAGGATTGCATCGCCTTTATCATTGAACATCAGGCGTGAATTTGATTGAGGTTTAGGATGCCATCCTCCTGACTGCCTGGTTAAGAAAGTGAAAGTGCCAAAGCCTATCATATTTGATTTCACCAATCAAATTGTGAGAGGCAGATGTTTCAAATCTTAAAGTAGACCTTATTTATATACTTTGTCTTAAGATAGCTTACCCAAGGAAAAATTTTACTGTGCCACTACTGTATACTTTTTACATGTTCTGGTTTTAGCACTTAGAAGTTCTTGCATAACATGAGTTAAGAAAAATGAGTTTATTTCAGTAGCTGGACAAAACAAAAGTGGAAATACTAGATGGGTTTCAACCATGTAAGCTGGTAAAGATTGGCAGTTTGCTGAGATCCAAATTGAATACACTGCTAATTGGCAGCTTCTATGATACCTGTGTACTTTTCTCTGACTGAATTTTAGCTGGAATAATTTAGAAGCCAAACCAAAAAACTAACTAACTTGGCTCCTAGGTGGGATGTTTGAGAAGTATTCATCCAGCTTGTCCCTGACTGGACTTTCAGTTCAGTTCAGTCGCTCAGTCTTGTCCGACTCTTTGCGACCCCATGAATCGCAGCACACCAGGCCTCCCTGTCCATCACCATCTCCCGGAGTTCACTCAGACTCATGTCCATCGAGTCTGTGATGCCATCCAGCCATCTCATCCTCTGTCATCCCCTTCTCCTGCCCCCAATCCCTCCCAGCATCAGAGTCTTTTCCAATGAGTCAACTCTTCTCATGAGGTGGCCGAAGTACTGGAGTTTCAGCTTTAGCATCATTCCTTCCAAAGAAATCCCAGGGTTGATCTCCTTCAGAATGGACTGGTTGGATCTCCTTGCAGTCCAAGGGACTCTCAAGAGTCTTCTCAAACCCTTTGACTGTGTGGATCACAATAAACTGGAAAATTCTGAAAGAGATGGGAATACCAGACCACCTAACCAGCCTCTTGAGAAATCTGTATGCAGGTGAGGAAGCAACAGTTAGAACTGGACATGGAACAACAGACTGGTTCCAAATAGGAAAAGGAGTATGTCAAGACTGGACTTTAAGTGTAACTNTGAGAAATCTGTATGCAGGTGAGGAAGCAACAGTTAGAACTGGACATGGAACAACAGACTGGTTCCAAATAGGAAAAGGAGTATGTCAAGACTGGACTTTAAGTGTAACTAAAAGGCATATCAGAAAAAAGCTGATTTATTTTGATCTTAGCATAGATATGTGGTAAAATTGTTTTATTATAAAGTTTTCCTTTCATCAGAAATGAAATTATTTTAATAGACTTAATCCTCAATATTGTATTTTAATGTATTTAAATATATCTATAGTATGTGACTTTTAAAATACATGCTAAATACATGCTCACAAACATTTCTAATACGGTTGTCCATTCTTTATCATAATTTTAAGCCTGTTCATAGTATTTTCTCAGTTAATACTTTATAATGTATTTTACCTAATTTATATTCATATTTAGTTTATTTACAGTTATTCTTTTTTTACATTTATTCTTTATTAGAGGTAACATGAATCTGTTTTTATATATAGTTTCAATAATTTCTAAAAATATGAATTGTATCTTTAGGATGAATATCTTAGATGGATTACAAGACTAATATTACTATGCTAAAAGGTGCTAACAACTTCTTGGTTCTTAATAGTTATTGCTGTACTTTTTTCCTAAAATATTACTAGTTTATGATATGACCAGTAATATATACAGTTTCTCCATTTTATCATTATTTCACCAGCAACTTTGATAGATTTGGTGTCTTCTTGTTTCAGTTTTATTTAATTGATTTTTTTTTTTAAATCAAGTTTTGAACATTGTTTTCCTGACATGTTCAATGTTTCTTTGTAGTATGAATCATCTGTACATTTTCCCTGTTATTATTAGGGTCTGAATGTTTTTCCTATGAATTTTAATGAATAAATTTTATATGTATATATTTGCCTTTTACAAATTTGCTAAGACTATTGTCTTCTAGAAGCATTAAGGTTCTGAAATAGTTCTGTTACTGTCCAGTCTTCCAAATGGCATCATAGCTTTATGAACACAAACTCATTTTCCATGTCCGTGTCCTCTTGGTGTTTAGTGTAACTCTGGGTATATTACAAAAAACTGACTTAAAAAAAAAACTGTATTGTTTTGCAGATACAGTGGAAGGTATTGATGCCCAGGTTGTAAATGGCTACATAATTCATGATCAGGAAAGCAAAACAGAGGTTCAGATTCCTTTCCCTCTGTCAGAGAACAATCATGTGCAGAGTGGAAGAGCTTTCCATCACGGAAGATTCATCATGCGTCTCCGGAAGGCAGCCATGGCAGAGCCCAAGTAAGGCTCAGCTTCCAATTTTGCTGTTAAACATGTTTAACTTGGCCTTTGTACAAATACTGTTTTATACATTTTCATAAGTGTTTGAGTATAGGTTAGAGCATAGCTGTTGTACTAGAATAAACCATAAGTTAGAAGAATGTTAATTCTTCAGCCTTTGTTAAGAATATCATATAGATCGTTTGAATGATTAGAACTATTGAGAATTTTCCTATGATTCAATGTGTAATTTTTATGTGGTTCGAAATGAGAGGATGTAGTCATTGTAATTAAGTTCATATGTGCTCATTTGGGAGTTGGAGTTTGTGGTTATGGTGCTTTTTATTAAAAGTCAGGACAGAGGAGTTTAAAGAGAAAATCCCTGTTGCATTCATACTAAGGACCTGAACTGACAGGACTGGCTAGGTGTCCCTCTCTCTCTCTCTCTTTGAATTATAATTGATATACTCCAGTACTCTTACCTGGAAAATCCCATGGGCGGAGGAGCCTGGTAGACTGCAGTCCATGGGATCACTAAGAGTTGGACATGACTGAGCAACTTCCCTTTCACTTTTCACTTTCATGATTGGAGAAGGAAATGGCAACCCACTCCAGTATTCTTGCCTGGAGAATCTCAGGGACGGGGGAGCCTGGTGGGCTGCAGTCTATGGGGTTGCACAGAGTAGGACACGACTGACGTGATTTAGCAGCAGCAGTATGTAAATTACAGATGTACAGTATAGTGACTGACAGTTTTAAAGGGCTTCTTCTTTTAATTATTAGCTTATATTTACTTCTAGCCCTGTACACTATAATTGCGGTTTAAGTTTTAAACATGAGAATCCTCATGTCATCGACAAAGGCTTGAAAGTGAAAGTGCAAGTCACTCAGTCGTGTCCAACTTTTTGCGACCTCATGGACTGTATACTGGAGGCCAGAATACTGGAGTGGGTAGCCTTTCCTTTCTCCAAGGGATCATCCCAACCCAGGGATCGAACCCAGGTGTCCTGCATTGCAGGCGGATTCTTTACCAGCTGAGCCACAAGGGAAGCCCAAGAATACTGGAGTGGGTAGCCTATCCTTTCTCCAGCGGATCTTCCTGACGCAGGAATTGAACTGGAGTCTTCTGCATTGTAGGCAGATTCTTTACCAATTGAGCTATTGGGGAAGCCCAGATAAAGGCTTAAATGCTAATGCTGGCTTAATTGTTGATGAAGCCAAAGGAGAAATGAATTGATTATTCTTAGAACTTGAAGAATTTAATATCTATGAAAGTAGAATATATTCATTTTAGAAAAATAGAAAAATACTTAAAAATATAGAGGAGATTATAAAAATTATCCATGATATATTTGTTGTGTATATTCATCAACACAACAAAACTCTTGTGGGTATGTAAAATTTTTCCACATGTATTTTATTTTTTAATGAATTGAGATAAAACATCATGTTACTTTTTAAAATGCTTTTCTGAAAAGTCATTACATTAGTTATATATATTCCGTTTTAAAAAATTAGAAAATTCTAACCCCACCTAATTCTAAAACCCATTGATGTTTCTGCTTTTTGTCATTCCATCCCTTTTTCTATGTACATGTGTGTCCAGTTTAGGGTAAACTGGAGATAGGAAAAAGGAATTTTTCATTCCTTATTTAAATTTTTCAGTTGTGCTACCAGAGCATTTGTTTATTTATCTTTTAGTGCAAAGTTTATTGAGGGCACTGTGCTGCAGTTACTAGAAGAAGATGATGCTGTGATGGGAGTTCAGTACAAGGATAAAGAGACTGGAGACATCAAGGTGAGATGTAGCAGATATTAGCTTTTCCTGAGAGATTTTTGTTTTCTTTTTCTCCTACTCCTTTAAGAAAAGTAGGCCCACAAATTTATTATTCATCAGATGGACTCAGATGTCTCCAAACTCTCTGCACTAGATTGCAACACATTGTTCTTTAGAGCACTGCAGAATGCTGTTCAAATAACTTTGGAAACAAACTCCATGATGTTAACTGTATTAAAAACTGAATTGAGAAATGTACCCTAGCGGAGAGGTAGAGGGGAACTGGAAGATGCGAAAAGGAATGATTCAAGCATGAAAGAAATAATTAAAATAAACTATTATTGAAATAAGAAAGGTAAAAACTAAGAGATTCTCTGGGGAAACAGCTGAATAAAATAGTTTCCAGTATTTGCTCATGTTGGTTTAGAACAGAAGAGAAAGTCAAAAGCCTATCTGTTGATTCTTACATAGGGTAGCTACCTCCTAGGAATTACACTCTAATGGGGGTGATTGCAAGGTAATATAAGTATATACATCCACGTGTACAAAAATTCTTCTGAGCCGTAGCCATTGATTGAAAGCACTATGTGGGGTTAAAAAATTCTAGAATGTGGCTAGTCCTTGGGATTTGTAATGTGATTCAGTTTTCTATGGGCTGTGCTTGCTTGTCGCAGTTCCCCCCAGTGTCCATCGAAGTGACTTAATCCCAGGTGGTTTGGAATGGTAGGACTTTGGTGGAAGGTGATCTCAAGGGGAAGTGTCTCTAAAGATGGGCCATTCATTAACCTCAGCCCACATGAGAGCTCCTTCATGAGAGCATTATCTCCAGGTACTCTGTGATGTCCCATAATGTGTTTAAATTTGTTTATGTACAATTTAAAAGTCTTTTCACTGTGTATTTCTCACCATTTAGCTGAGTGTTCTTTGTTTTTGTTGTAGGAACTCCATGCTCCTTTGACTGTTGTTGCAGATGGACTTTTCTCCAAGTTCAGGAAAAACCTGATCTCCAATAAAGTTTCCATTTCTTCACATTTTGTTGGCTTCCTTATGGAGGTATTATAGAAATGCAATCGTAGAAGGTAAAAGCAACTTGAAACGTGCAAGTTATTAAAAATATTTCATTTATTTATTTTCCTAGAATGCACCGCAGTTTAAAGCCAACCATGCCGAACTTATTTTAGCTAACCCAAGTCCAGTTCTCATCTACCAAATTTCACCTAACGAAACTCGAGTACTTGTGGACGTCCAAGGAGACATGCCAAGGAATCTGAGAGAATACATGACTGAAAATATCTGCCCACAGTTACCTGGTAAGCATAGCCTTTCACTGCATTGTAATCTAGTCTGTAAGTCAGTCTCACAAAAGACTCTCCATCTCCAGTTCTCACTAAAGCTTTGTCTAAACTAGGCTGAAAGATGAGAATGGCAGCTGAAAAATTTCATCTAATCAGTCAGGTACAGTGGAGCTGAATAAACTATTTAAACTAGCACACACAAAGGTCTCCACAGAAAATAAAGAAAATAGTTTCAGTGTATTTTTTCACAGTAATAATAAAAGTGTAGTTTTGTGAGTAATCATTAATAGTGGCATATATGGTATTTTTTAAGGTAGTCTGGATAGCAGTTTGCTGCTGCTGCTGCTGCTAAGGTCGCTTCAGTCGTGTCTAACTCTGTGCGACCCCACAGACGGCAGCCCACCAGGCTCCTCCGTCCCTGGGATTCTCTAAGCAAGAACAGTGGAGTGGGTTGCCATTTCTGTCTGGATATCTGAATTCTTGAAATATCTCTTACACGTAATTACTTTTTGTGCTTGGTTTTTGTAGAAATGATAGCTGCCATCTATTGATTGTCTCCTGTGTAAGAGGTGTTTTACAAACATAATTTAATCCACACAACCACCTGAGGTAGGCATTATCATGATCTCCATTTAGCAGAGGAGGAGACTAAGATTCAGAGAAGTTAATTAGCTTCTCCAAACCTAAACCTTTAGTAAGGGGCAGAGCCAAGGTTGAAAGCAGGTCTGTGTGCTCATATGTCCCTGCCCTGGAAACACAAGAGTTATAAAGGGTCTAAATGGCAACCCACTCCAGTACTCTTGCCTGGAAAATTCTATGGACCGAGGAGCCTGGTAGGCTATAGTCCATGGGGTCACAAAGAGTCGGACACGACTGAGTGACTTCACTCACTCAAAGATCTTTTAGTTTTGAGTCGAGTACAGAAAGACTTCATGAGATTTAACGTCTTTGTTAAACGCTCACTAAAATTATTGTTTGAGAATGGGAAGATGTAAGAAAGACATGTAACAAAAATTATTAAGAATATTGATTAAATTGAAAGGAAAACTCTGCTCGCAAATTATGATTATAGTAATAGCAGATTATCCTGGATGTAAATACATTTGTTTAAATATTCTGGGTTTTCAAGTTAGTTTTTAAACTAAGGAACATTATTTTTTAAACTAAGCAAAAGCACTGTTTACTAACAGAATATCAATAGAAATTAAGGTACACATGGAGCAATTTAGATTTTTAATAATGACATTTTCAGTACTTCAATACATTTTCACTCAAGCCATTTTGAAGCTTTCAGATGGAAAGAATGAGTTATGTGTATTTAGGAAGAGGATAATTACTAATGTATTTTTAGCATTTTTTGCTTTTACTGTGGATTGTTTCTTTCCCCCAGTCCAAAGCATAGCTGGAGAAGACTGCCCTGTGATCAGGGAGAGAAACGTTTGTAGGTTTATGTTCATATTAGTTAGGTTATGGAAATTCTATTCATTGGAGGAAGGGAATAGTTTCAACATAGTCATTCTGCTCTTGTTTTCCCAGATTACATTGGGAATTGTATGAAAAGCAAATTCATTTTCTATAAAGTGGAAGCATGAAACTTTGAAACTGGGAAGTATCACAGAGATGAATTAATCTGTTTCATTCTAGATGAAGAAACTAAAGCTCCTCAAGAGATAGTACTCTCTACATCTAACCCCCCTTTTTTTTTTTTCAAACTGTACACATACCCTCCTGTTGTTTGTGAACTGGTGGTATATTTCATCTGTTCTTACAGAATATGGTGGTGACAATAAAATAGGGTGTTAAATATGTACCTGTTGGTAATCATTTGGAAGAAAGGTGGGTGGTCTTATCATCTCATCTGGATTTCTTCCTCTAGGTTTTTGTTCATATAGCTCTGTATCTATTTACATTAATTTTTGCTTAGATTCCTTAGCCATCCCTTAGCAGGAACAACTATCTGCCTAATGAACAGTTCGTTAATGATTAGTTCTTGATTTTCCACAAGGGATATTTGTAACAACAATCACAGATGTGTAGTATGTATTTGTATATACTTGATAAGAAAACATGATAATTTGAAATTGGAATGTTATACACCATTTATTTGGTGGGGTGGGCTTTATTGCAGATCACCTGAAAGGACCATTCCTAGAAGCCGCTCAGAATTCACGTTTGAGATCGATGCCAGCAAGCTTCCTCCCTTCTTCACCAGTAAACAAACGAGGTATTATCTTATTGGACCAATTTTATAAAAGATATTTCAAATATTCTAATTCCGTATTCCAAATGACATGTATGTGGTACAGTTTATAACGTGGTACAGAAAATAGATTATTGTAATTAATGCATACCAAAATTAGTTTTATGGTATTTATTATTTAGTATTGAGTATACATAGGTCACTGTTCGAGTTGTTGAAAATAAAAGTTAATTAAATACAGTCCTTAATCTAGAGAAGGCAGTTTTCTAGTGAAAGATGTAAATAATTTCAGAACACTGCTGATAAATGCTGTAATGAAAGCCCACTCTTGGTACCCCAGATTCACTGTGAAGGAGTGGGGTGTACAAGGCAGGGAGCGAGCCTGTGAACCAGGAAGGGTAATTAGGGAAGACGTTGCTCTGGAGACAAAGCTGGACCATGAGATGAGGGACTTCTGAGTAGGCAGAACAAGATCCACAAAAGCCAGCATGGCTGGGAAATGGCGGCACTTAAGTGGCTCCCTAGAGCCCTGGAACATAGGAGAAGTTGCGGAGTGGTAGAGAGGCAAGATATTAGCTTTACTCCTATAGACAGTGCAGAGTCGTTGAAAAGTTCTTTTTTGTTTATAATATCTTTATTGAGAGATAGTTCACAGATCACATAGCTCACCCATTTAAAGTCACCACAGTCAATTTCAGAACATTTTTATCATGCTGGAATGAAAGCATGTAACCATTAGTAGCCACTGCTCATTTTCTCCCAAACCTCAGACCACCATTAGTTTACTTTCTGTCTCTATAGATTTGCCTGTTCTGGACATTTCCTATAAATGTAATCATACAATATGATCCTTTGTAACTGGCTTCTTTGAGGTTCATCCACGTTGTGACATGTATCAGTCTTTCATTTAGTTTTAGGGCCAACTACTACCCCATGTGTGGATATATTATATCTTGACTATTCATCAAGTGACAGACATTTGGATTATTTCCAAATGTCTTTTAGTTCATACCTGTATATGAGTTATTGTGTGGACATTTATTTTCATTTTTCTTGGTAATATTCCTAGGAATAGAATTGCTGGGTCCTAACTCTCTCTAATGCTTTGAGCAACTACCAAACTGTTTTCCAAGGTGGCTGATCCATCTTCCATTTCCATGAACAATATACGAGGGTTCCAATTTCTCCACATCCTTGACAACATTTATTAGTATCTGTCCTTTTGCCATAGCCATCCTAGAAGGTGTAAAGTAACAATAAAAGCAGAAGGTAGGGTAAGGATTTTGGTAACGTCTAGGATGTAGAATACATGAAACTCAGTGATTGATGGTAATAAGAGAGCACGAGGTCTCTTGATGGTATTTTGCCAGCTGTTTGCTGACATTGGACTTAGGGAAGTGTGGGGAGATAATGAGTTCATTTTTGGACACAGTGATGTGACGGCTGGGAGGTCGTTGGAGTGGCCAAGTGGAGGCCCATTGAAAATAGGAGTGTGGAGCCTGGAGGAGAGGTGTGAACGAGAGCTATTGATATACTGTGGTTCCCGAACATAAACAGCTGTTGTTTGCTGTGGAGAGACATGCATCATAATGAGCCAGTCATAGAAATAAGCTGTAACACAAAGCAGAATGAAAGCCAGTGCCGAACTGATGCAAAGAGCATGCTTTGGGAACATATCCCAGTTGGTGGAATTGGACTGTTCTCTGGAGGAGGAATAAAAGCTGGTTATAGCTAGTGGTTTCTAGTGAAGGTATTACACTAATACATACAAAAACTTGGATTAAAATTTACAAGCTTCTTTTTCATAAATTAATATATGTCTCTCCTATAATTATATAGTATATTGTGACATTACAGAAAATGATCCATAATTCTGCCACCATACCACTTTTTTTATGATTGTTTTATTTCCCCAAGACAGAAAATTAAACACATGCTTTGTTTAACTGTCCCTCTGAGACATGGGTCATGAGCCAGGCTGACACCGGGCGGGAATCTTAGAGTCAGGACCGCAGTCAAGAGGTGCTGTACCTCGAGTCAGATTGCAGAGCTTTCTGCTTCTGTGGTTTTGATGCAAGGGGTTGGTTCAATCAAGGTTTATCCTTCTAAATTAACTTCTGATGTGTTTGGAAAATCTGCATATTCCCTTAGAACCATATAGATCACTATAATATGCAGGCAGCAAGTATTACTGTGAAATGCCAATGAATTCTTGATTTTTTCCCTTGTAAAAGACTTGCTTTTTATGCATGGATGCCTGTACATCGTCTTTTTTTTTTTTTCATGAAAGAGGCCTTACACATATTTTGACATTATCTTACTGAAACTTAGATTCACATGTGAGTTTTTTGAGGGCAGGGATCACGTTCCTGTCCTCACTGTATCCCTAGCATCTGGCACATATTAGTTACCCAATAAATAGTAATTGAATCAACTCTTGAATTTTTTGCCTGGGTAAATAGTCATGCTTTAGTATTAGTATTTTAATTGGTTTAGTATTTAGTATTTTAGTATTCTGTTTTACTAGCTGATATTCATAATGTTTATAAATTATTAATATAGTACGTTTTTTGGGGGGTTGTTTTTCGTTTTCTTTGAATCTTAAAGGCTGCTTCAGGATGACGTCATGATCTAAGTTCTCTTTTTACAGGTGTTCTTCTTTTGGGAGATGCATATAATATGAGGCATCCTCTTACTGGTGGAGGAATGACTGTTGTTTTTAATGATATAAAACTGTGGAGAAAATTGCTGAAGGGTATTCCTGACCTTTATGATGATGCAGCTGTTTTCCAGGTAAGATATTCTTTGACAAAAATATCTCAAAATAGATTTCTTTCTGGGAACTAAGATGAATGGGGCTTTGCAGAGGAGATCTGAACTTGGGAGTATGGTCCTTAGTAGTGATTCTTAAACAGTCTTGTTCAGAACAGTCTTACACAGTCTTGTTAAGAATGTGACTTGCAACCTGTGAATCTTCTAGAATTTCTGGTTTGGAGATTACATGGGCCACTTAGCCTCAGAGATGTAACTTGTTCCTCTGGAGATTTTTATTTTTTTGATGGGAGTGTAAATGCTGAACAAGACATAATTTCTAGTAGATAATCCTCAGGGTATCAGTTTAGGGGATTATAAACATTCAGTTCAGTTCAGTCGCTCAGTTGTGTCCGACTCTTTGCAACCCCATGAATCTCAGCACGCCAGGCCTCCCTGTCCATCACCAACTCCCGGAGTTCACTCAGACTCAAACGCCCATCGAGTCCATGATGCCATCCAGCCAGCTCATCCTCTGTCATCCCCTTCTCCTCCTGCCCCCAATCCCTCCCAGCATCAGAGTCTTTTCCAGTGAGTCAACTCTTCTCATGAGGTGGCCAAAGTACTGGAGTTTCAGCTTTAGCATCATTCCTTCCAAAGAAATCCCAGGGCTGATCTCCTTCAGAATGGACTGGTTGGATCTCCTTGCAGTCCAAGGGACTCTCAAGAGTCTTCTCCAACACCACAGTTCAAAAGCATCAATTGTTCGGCACTCAGCCTTCTTCACAGTCCAACTCTCATATCCATACGTGACTACTGGAAAAACCATAGCCTTGACTAGA
>SJYX01016862.1:22685-41527 GCA_006410675.1 Oreotragus oreotragus
CAGTTCTAACTGTTGCTTCCTGACCTGCATACAGATTTCTCAAGAGGCAGGTTAGGTGGTCTGGTATTCCCATCTCTTTCAGAATTTTCCACAGTTTATTGTGATCCACACAGTCAAAGGCTTTGGCATAGTCAATAAAGCAGAAATAGATGTTTTTCTGGAACTCTCTTGCTTTTTCCATGATCCAGCGGATGTTGGCAATTTGATCTCTGGTTCCTCTGCCTTTTCTAAAACCAGCTTGAACATCAGGGAGTTCACGGTTCACGTATTGCTGAAGCCTGGCTTGGAGAATTTTGAGCATTACTTTACTAGCGTGTGAGATGAGTGCAGTTGTGCGGTACTTTGAGCATTCTTTTGCATTGCCTTTCTTTGGAATTGGAATGAAAACTGACCTTTTCCAGTCCTGCGGCCACTGCTGAGTTTTCCAAATTTGCTGGCATATTGAGTGCAGCACTTTCACAGCATCATCTTTCAGGATTTGAAACAGCTCAACTGGAATTCCATCACCTCCACTAACTTTGTTCATAGTGATGCTTTCTAAGGCCCACTTGACTTCACATTCCAAGATGTCTGGCTCTAGATTAGTGATCACATCCTCATGATTATCTGGGTCGTGAAGATCTTTTCTGTACAGCTCTTCTGTGTATTCTTGCCACCTCTTCTTAATATCTTCTGCTTCTGTTAGGTCCAGACCATTTCTGTCCTTTATTGAGCCCATCTTTGCATGAAATATTCCCTTGGTATCTCTAATTTTCTTGAAGAGATCTCTCGTCTTTCCCATTCTGTTGTTTTCCTCTATTTCTTTGCATTGATCGCTGAAGGCGGCTTTCTTTTCTCTTCTTGCTATTCTTTGGAACTCTGCATTCAGATGCTTATATCTTTCCTTTTCTCCTTAGCTTTTCGCCTCTCTCTTTTTTTCACAGCTATTTGTAAGGCCTCCCCAGACTTTCTTGCCTTTCTTTTCCATGGGGATGGTCTTGATCCCTGTCTCCTGTACAATGTCACGAACCTCATTCCATAGTTCATCAGGCACTCTATCAGATCTAGGCTCTTAAATCTATTTCTCACTTCCACTGTATAATCATGATAAGGGATTTGATTTAGGTCATACGTGAATGGTCCAGCGGTTTTCCCTACTTTCTTCAATTTAAGTCTGAATTTGGTAATAAAGAGTTCATGATCTGAGCCACAGTCAGCTCCTGGTCTTGTTTTTGTTATCTGTATAGAGCTTCTCCAAACTTACAAACATTAGTTTGTGCTTTTTTTTTTTTAAACCCTTATCATATAATAGGTGATCTTTCTCTTTTTTAGGCCAAAAAATCATTTTATTGGACAAGAAAAAAGTCTCATTCCTTTGTTGTGAATGTTCTTGCTCAGGCTCTTTATGAATTGTTTTCTGCCACAGATGGTAAGTGCAGCTATTTTTGAATGACTGTTACTAAATTATAGATTTTTAGCACAGGAATGGAACTGAATTACAAAAAGTTAGTGATTAGGCCAGAAATAGAAATGTTTCCTGAGTTTGCCAACTTCCAAGTCGATAAGTCCTTTTAAACTACATCCTTGAGCACAATTTTGGCTTATCATCATGTATCCACCACTGTGTGGGAAACTGTTCCCTCTTTAGACAACCTTAGTAACAGTACCTCAGTCATATGGCATTATTCATTCCTCTAGTTCACGTCACATCACACGTTCCCCAAATGCAGAAGATTGTGATGGAAGATCTTTCTGACTGTGAATTAAAGGGCAAGGTAGTGTTAGTCCTTTTTGTTCCCAGATAGTAGTTTCAATTTCTTTTCGAAACTGTATTTTGTAAAATGAAAATGAGCTTTGTGTCAAACCGGGATTTTCGTCTCCTGTTAAAATGCACAAGCAGAAGGTATCCACCTTTTACTCACGCGAAATATTCCCACTTGACTACTATGAGGCTTTTGTTTCCGTTTCCGTGTGGTAGAGGGTGGTGGTCAGTCTAACATGAAGGAAAACGTGACTTAGAAACAGGGCTAGAGATGGAGGAAACGTCAGCTGTGCCACTTCCCAGCCGTGGCCATGCACACATTAGTGAGCAGTGGGCTAGTGAAAGGAGACCTTTAGGTTTTCAAGAATAAATGTTAGTCCCAATACAAAATAAGAAGTTTTTTTTTTTTTTTTTTAAAGAATGTAACTCTAATCCCATCACCTCGGGTATTTGTAACGTAAGGAAGCTATTTCTGTGACCTGGCGGGGCTGCTGGTGCTCCTTGCTTTGGTGATCTGATCACCAAGGATGACACAGGACAAACACTTGGTGCAGCCCCGCTAACCTTCATTCTTGCTGAAAGAAAAGACAGTGTGTTGTGATTTGCCAAGCAAATCTCTCTTGCTAGTTGAGCATGAAAGTTACAGTGGCTGGTTGGGCAAGAAGAGAACTAAATTTGGAGTTTTTCTAAGCTCTTCTTTCTAAGCTTTTCTCAGCTCTGTTTCTTAGAGTTTGAATCTACCCACAAAACAACAGAGCTGTGAGATACTGAAGGAGGAATGGGCTTTACTGGAGCAAAAGTTTACCTGTTGTAATCTTTTTTATCTGTTATAAATAATAATCGAGGTATACTTGAAGAACATTAATTCTATACTGTTAAAACAGTTATTGAGTATACTATGTTGTGAGAGTTTAATGAATTACTTTGAAAAGTGTAATAAAATTTTACAGATATAAGGCATTATTATTCACTTGATAATTTACTGCTCAGAGATATGCCCTGGGAATCTTAAAGATCTTTATTCTGGTTTCTAGAATTGTGTTTTTGTAAGAAAAGAATGTACAAAATATTTGGCATCACTTAAATGAATTTACAACACAATCAAGGAGATAGCTTTTAAATAACTCATAACTTCCAAGGCCTACATGTTTAGTAATTATTTACTAGAAGAAAAAAGTTTATTCATTTGTGAATTACTATGTAGTCTTCATTATGAAATTTAAAAGAAATCTTGGGTGGCTAAAATGCTAACACTAGATTTTTAAGAAGTCTATAAGATGTAATAAATGTTACATATTTGTTTTTTCTGACATATCATTAGTGCCCCACGTACATGTATAAGTATTTTGATTGAGAGTAATTTTAAACTTTTATTTTAGATTCCCTACATCAACTGAGAAAAGCCTGTTTTTTTTATTTCAAACTTGGTGGAAAATGTGTTGCAGGTCCGGTTGGGCTGCTTTCCGTGTAAGTTGCTCTGATGACACAGAGGAAACAGATACTCCAGATTTTCTTAGGACTGTTTGGTTTATGCTGTGCTGCTTGGTCTCTCAGTCGTGTCCGACTCTTGGCAGCCCCATGCACTGTAGCCCACCAGGCTCCTCTGTCCATGGGGACTCTCCAGGCAAGCATACTGGAGTGGGTTGCCATCTCCTTCTCCAGCGATCTTCCCAACCCAGGGATTGAACCTGCATCTCTTATGTCTCCTGCATTGGCAGGCAGGTTCTTGACCACTAGTGCCACCTGGGAAGTTTGATTTATGAATCACTGCTAATTGCTCTCCCTGCTGCATGTCATCATTTTATTATTGATTAGTATGCCAATCAAAATGTTTCCAGAGAAATGAAAAAAGGCAGTATTCAGTCCTGCATTTTAGTTCTGGGCAACAGTGTTGATCCTGAGTTGGTGAGTAGATGAGGCTAAACCCCTTGATTAAAAGAGCAGCTTGTTTTTGGCCTGTGGATTTGTGGCCCTGACCTGATACATGGGAACCATGAATAATAGAGAAGTTTATATTTAACATTGAATTCTGTTGGTGTGTGGAACTCATGAAACTTAGTTCTGACGGTGCAGACATATGTAGAATTATTCTTAGAAAGTCTGCAAAGTGAAATTCCTTAAGGCTTTTCTCCTTTGTCCACGTTCTGAGTGTCAACACTGTTACCTTTTGAAAGATCTAGACTCCATAGGCCAGGCTACTTCAGGCTGAGCTCTCACGATTAATGAAAGAAAGCAGCTCAGGACGTACAATTCATATAAACTAAGATAAGTGACTGGCTTCTCTGACAGGAGGGAGTAAAGTCTAAGTAGTTTCTTGTAAGAAAAAGTTTTTAATTTGTCCCTTGACCAGCAGATACAAGCTTGTAAAGTCCCCTAAAATACTGAGTGTATATTTACCTTTATAGATGATACACAGTTGGAATCTCTCTGAGTTTTAATTTTGGGGTCTTAACTATATGTATATGTGTTTTTTCCCATTACAGATTATCTCCCAATCCTCTGGTTTTAATTGGACACTTCTTTGGCGTCGCAGTCTATGCCACCTATTTTTGCTTTAAATCAGAACCTTGGATTACAAAACCCCGAGCCATTTTCAGTAGCGGTGCTGTATTGTACAGAGCGTGTTCTGTAATATTTCCTCTGATTTACTCAGAAATGAAGTACTTGATTCATTAAGCTTAAAGAGGAACCATCTGTGAATGAATACTCGGAACTCGCCAAGTCTGCAGTGACTTGGAAGACAGTGTATATAGCACAGTAGTCTCCCGCTTCTAAAGTGGGAATTCTTGGACCAAGATTGGGATTAATTTGTTTTTGAAGTTATTTTGTATATAAACATACATGTAAATATATACTTTAGTTTGCAATTTCAAATGAAGGGTAAAATTAGATATTTAAAAGAAATGATTGTTACCATAAATTAGTGCTAACATTGAGGAGCTGCGGTTTGTCTTTTGAATTCAGTATTTGGGATGAGTCACTGTGGGACATGCAAATAAAATGAAGAATGAACTCTCATGTCTTCTTATTTTTTTTTTGGCCACACCCTGAGGTGTGTGGTATCTGAATTCCCTGACCAGGGATCCAACCTGAGCCCCCTCCATTGGAAACACAGAGTCTTAAGCACTGAACCACCAGGGAAGTCCTCTTCTCTTTGTCTGTTGCTGTGGGCTTCTTTATAACTTCATGAAAAAGAAAACCAAAGTGGGACGGAAAAATGCAGAGGGAAGACTTTTCTGTTAAATAGCTCTTGATGTTGGGGAAGTTGCCTTAATTTATCTGGACCTTATTTTCCTCATGTATCTCTCTGTCTCCCCTCACTTATCCAATTGGATAAGGTTCTGAGTTCCTGGAAAATGTCACATTCGTATAAAAAGGGAATCAAGTGCTGTATATAAATTCCACTGTGTAACATTAATAAGCCATGCTAGGCTTATTTCAAGGAACAGTGAACAGGGCTGTACACTGGAGTGTATACAGGCTGTACGTTGGATGGTACACTGGACATACATGAGTGTATACTGGACTCAACACTGGGCTGTTCACTGGTTGTACACTAGGTTGTACATTGGCCTGTACACTGGATGTACACGAGTATATATTGGACTGTACCCTGGAGTATATACTAGACTGTTCACTGGGCTGTATGCTGGATGTATATGACTATTGGACTGTACACTGGAGTGTATACTAGACTGTACACTGAACATACACAAGTGTATACTATACCATACACTGGACTGTACCTTGAGCTGTACACTGGACGTAGACAAGTGTATACTGGACTGTACACAGGACATGCATGAGTACTGAATTGTACATGATGTACAAGAGTGTTCACTGAACTGTACATGGATTGTACATGGGATGTACACCTGAGTACCCTCAACTGTGCACAGGATGGGTGGCACACAGGTTGTGCCCGGGATGGTACACTGCACTGAATACTGGGAGGTACCCTTGGGCTGTACACGAGGTATGTCCAAATGTGTCCTGCTGTGTCCCAGATGTTTTCAGATGTGCTTCAGCTGTGCATGTGGACTATACACCAGATGTTTCCAGATGTGTTCCAGATGTGTACTGGACTGGAGACTATACTGTACACTGGACAGACTGGTGTATATTAGACTGTATACTGGATGTACACTAGACTGTAAACTGGATTGTAAAGAAACTAAAGTACCAGCATGATGTTTTCTGGTACATCATGGGCATACATCCTTTAAACATACATATGCAAAATGCCAAGCTCCAATGATTTTGGGATTTAGTTTCCTTAATTTATTTTAATTGGAGGTTAATTACTTTACAATATTGTATTGGTTTTGCCAGACATCAACATGAATCTGCCTTCTGACTTTTCCTTGAGGTCCAGCTAGACAACATCAGTCTGTTTTCAATTTCAAGATGCCAAAAAAATTCAAAGGTTAACTTGCTTTCATTTTATTACAATCAAAAAGTAATTCTAAATGATATAAGGTATGGTTCAAAACCCAAACACCCCACAACTGAACTTGGTATAGATGTATGTTTTCTACGCATAACTAATATTTTCCAAGGAGAGAGTTTAAACAGTTGTAAAGAAGTTCTCATACAAGTAACGATACTTTTGAATCCCTTGTGTTTCTATCAATTTTCCAATACATGGCCCCAAACTAAAGCCTTTGGGAAACAGATGTCAAAACTAGTTAACAATGAAGAGATCCTTTCTGTTCATCTAAAAAAAGAAACAGTGAATGAACAAATAAGCACTTGCAATATCTGGCATAATGCCTTAAAATCGGTCCAACTTCACTGCTGCTGTTGTTCAGCGACTCAGTTGTGTCAGACTCTTCGTGACCCCATAGACAGCTGCACGCCAGGCTTCTCTATCCTTCACTATCTCGCAGAGTTTGCTTTATGAGTTTACACTATGTTTGAGAGGTTATGGACATTCAGAAGAGTATCATGAGACTTAAGTAAACCCCCAAACACCATTAAGGTAAACTGTTTCCCTTAAAAGAGCAGTAAAAGATAGCCGGAAGTATCGACTACAGCAGATTCTAATGATCAGGGCTAGAATGACTTTAAAAGCTTTTATCATTAACATTTCTTTTTCACCTTTAAAAGTTGCAATTTTCTCAGTTGAGAAAAATTTTCACTTTGCCGTGTTTTAGCACAGTGTATGTGAGCTCATCACTTAGTTTTGTGAAAGTTCCCTGTAACTAATCCTACACTTCTATTTTCTGGTTAAAAATACACTTTCTTAGAACTGACCTTTTTATTATCAGCTGTCTTTCTTTGGGGGGTAGTTTTTTATGAAGAACTAAAAATCTCACTTCATGTAGTTACTGTGATTACAAATGAAAAACAGCAAGGGGCTTCCCAGGTGGCTCAGGGGTAAAGAACCCTCCTGCCAGTGCTGGAGACACAAGAGATGTGGTTCAACCCTGGGTCGGGAAGATCCCCAGAGCAGGAAGTGGCAACCCACACTTCAGCACTTTTGCTCAGAAAGTTTCACGGACAGAGGAGCCTGGTGGGCTATACAGTCCACGGGGTCACGGAGTCGGACGACGGAGAACACACGTACATGAGGTGGTTTTGAGACGGGGACACAGGATGGCCATGGACTTGCTGAGTTCCCGTCTGCCAGCCTCGTGGGCGAGACGCCTAGACTCCTTACATGCCGGGCGACAGTTCACCTTCAGGATTCCTCCCTGGGTTCTCCCCAGGTTGGGTTGATGAAGCTCCCACTTCCCTCGGCCGATTGCTGCTGCTGCTGCTAAGTCGCTTCAGTCGTGTCCGACTCTGTGCGACCCCATGGACTGCAGCCTACCAGGCTCCTCTGTCCATGGGATTCTCCAGGCAAGAGTACTGGTGTGGGTTGCCATTGCTCTTCCCTGGGTTCTCCCCAGGTTGGGTTGATGAAGCTCCCACTTCCCTCGGCCGATTGCTGCTGCTGCTGCTAAGTCGCTTCAGTCGTGTCCGACTCTGTGCGACCCCATGGACTGCAGCCTACCAGGCTCCTCTGTCCATGGGATTCTCCAGGCAAGAGTACTGGTGTGGGTTGCCATTGCTCTGCCTCTGCCGACTAGATGCTTTTGAAAATCCTTTCTACTATGATGGCGAAATAAAGTGTGTCATTTTTTTCTCTCCAGTATCTTAGGATTTGAGATTTCCTGACTGAAGAAATAACATACCATAAATTCAAAAAACTGAAGGGAACCAGAGGAAATCATTAGCCTTGATTTTACAGACGATGCCAGTAGGCTGCCTTGCGACAAAGTTTAACTAGTGGTGGAGTTGGGACTCAAACTCTGCCTCCGGACTGCAAGTTAATGCTGCTTTTTCTGCACTTGCTAAATGACTGATAAGCTCCACATTTCAGATTTTTTTGTTTCGCTTGTTCCTCTCCTCTCCAGAGGACAGAGCTAACTATATGGTCAGAGTTAAAACTCCTTCCTTACTTTAGCCAAACAGCCAGATGTGTATAAGAGACAGAGTGTATACTANGGACTGCAAGTTAATGCTGCTTTTTCTGCACTTGCTAAATGACTGATAAGCTCCACATTTCAGATTTTTTTGTTTCGCTTGTTCCTCTCCTCTCCAGAGGACAGAGCTAACTATATGGTCAGAGTTAAAACTCCTTCCTTACTTTAGCCAAACAGCCACAAGAGGGTGGCCACTCCTCAGGATAATTTTCATGCAGAAGTCACTTAGGATTTTGGAGGAGTTAAAAGGTAATAATGGCTGTTACAAAAATAAGGGCGGGGGGGGGGGCGCTGTGGGGACTTGGGGTGGAGCTCCTCAGGGGTTGCTGAGGAAGGAGCAGCTGAAGTTGGGGAGTCCCACAGAAGGGAAGCAGGGAACCCCGAGGTATCTGGGGTTGGAAGAGGACACTGAGCCTCAGACCTGAGTAAACTTCCACGGTCTGTGGCCCACGCATGGTGTGGCCTCTACCCCTGGTTCCAGTCTTGCACTCACCATGTGCCTGCCAGCCTGCCCGGGACGTGACCACGGGCACAAGAGCGGACCTACCAGGCTCCTTTCTTATCTTCCAGGCAAGGTTTTTTGCTGGGTGAATATGTTGTGTTTGAATAACAGGGAGAAAAATGACTTCAGGTACTGGCAATACTATTTTACTGAAAATCTGGAGTTGCACAAATAGTTCTTTAGAACATAAAACTAAGTGGATTTATACATAACCATTTATACATAACCAGCCAGCATTTATAAGAGGCAGTACAAAAATGTGTTCTGCTTCTACATGATATAAATTGTATATAATACCATGATTTAAACAATATTAATTATATTAACTCGTTCAGTGGATACATCTTACTCAGAATGTCTGATGTTCCCCATAAGAAAGGGAAAAAATGCAGTTCTCCGAGCAGGTGGGTTTCTTTTCATTTCCGAGTTCATTTTAGTGATGGTGGGAAGATTTAAGGATAATCCTTTCATTGAAGAAGCAGAAGTCAAAAAAAGTTACAGGACTGTTCTGAACTCATCAAAAATGAAATTAGGCACATGTGCTTCAGCAACCTAAAAAAATGAAAACAAAAGCGTTAACGGTGTCATAGTGTACGAAGATCAAATTCAGCAGAAGTCCCTGGTATTCTGTCCTAGATAAAAATAACATGGAGTGGCATAGTTTTTAAATGAAAATTAAATGCAGAGTAAAATATATATTAACATATGATAGCTATTATATGCTATTATATTGGTATCGTATAAAAAATTTCAAAATTTTCCATATGAAAATTAAAGAGAGGAAGACATCCTTTGGAGCAAGTTGAATCACTGGGAAACAATGAACCATTAATTGAAACCACCACCTTCTTTTTCTGGCATTTCTACCACTGATGTTTAATTTCTTGGCACTGGTGACATCTGAAGGGGTGCAGTACAGTCCCTTCCCCAGCCCTCCACTGCCCTACCCCTAGACAAGAAGACCCCCTGGCTCTTAAAGGCACTTGGATCTGCAAAAATGCACATGCTTCTGGGAAGTACCAAGACTGGTCTCAGGTCATCTCACAATCAACTAATGACCAACTATGAAGAACAGGACATCTAGTGCTGGAAATTGGTAGTCTTTAAAAGCAATGTTTTTTTCTGACTATAAAATTCAGTTCAGTTCAGTTCAGTTGCTCAGTCCTGTCTGACTCTTTGTGATTCCATGGACTGCAGCACGCCAGGCCTCCCTGTCCATCACTAACTACCAGAGTTTACTCAAACTCATGTCCATTGAGTCGGTGATGCCATCCAACCATTTCATCCTCTGTCATTTTCTCCTCCTGCTTTCAATCTTTCCCAGCATCAGGGTCTTTTCAAACAAGTCAGTTCTTCGCATCATGTGGCCAAAGTATTGGAGTTTCAGCTTCAGCATCAGTCCTTCCAATAAATAGTCAGGACTGATTTCCTTTAGGATGGACTGGTTGGATCTCCTTGCAGTCCAAGGGACTCTCAAGAGTCTCCTCCAACACCACAGACAAAAGCATCAATTCTTCAGTGCTGAGCTTTCTTTATAGCCCAACTCTCACATCCATACATGACCACTGGAAAAAGCATAGCTTTGACTAGACAGACCTTTGTATCACTTGCTAATTCGAGGAAAACTAGAAAACGGAGAGGAGTATAAAAAGGAATAAAATCTGATCTTAATTTCCTCAAGAAAACTAAAAGTGATAATTATTTTGTATCAAATTCTTGCAATTTATACACACACACACACTTAAAACACACTTAAAACTAGGATCACATAATCTTGTGTCCTTTGCTCTGCTAAATTTTATGTTCTGAACATCCTTACACAGGTATCTTGGTGAACTTTTGTCATTTTTGGAAACCATGGTTGTACAACACTTCAACCATGGAGGGAACTTAGCCAAATGCGCTGCAGGAACTGGGTTATTGTGGAGATGAAGAAAACAAACCACACAATCATTCGCTACCCTGGCCTCTTAAGGAATTCTCTCCTGGAGTGCCTATCTTAACTCCTGAACAGGGTGACCTGCAGACTGGAGGAGGGCATGGCAGAGGGTGAGAGGATGAGGAGGGAAGGTGTGTTCAATCATGCCTTCTCCTAAAGCATGAACATTCAGAAGAGGGAGGAATACCTCCGAGCAGAGCCCTGGGGAATAGCAGGGCGAGGGGCTCAGAGGTGTTCACAGGGAATAAGCTTCTGGACTTCATGCCTCATGAGTCCAGGGCCTTTCTTCAAACCATCTTCCTACAAAAAGGACATTAATTTTTTTTTTGGCTGCACTGTGTGGCATGTGGAATCTTAGTCTCCCAACCAAGGATGGAACCCATGGCTCCTCCTGTGATAGAAGTGCGGAGTCTTAACCGCTGGATCTCCAGGGAGGTCCCAAAGGGGCATCAATAGCGTTATCTATTGCTTACCCTCCGGGGTAGCTTTGTGTACCGAACATAATCCTCCAGAAACAGAAGGGCGCCCACAACGTCTGCAGGCATTTCTGGTATCTTCTGGCTGCAACACAGAACAGTCTGGATCAATGAACTGCTTTCATACGTAGACCCTTAGTCAAAATAGTGAAAGACTGGAAAAAACGACAGATGACTAAATGAAGCCAAAGAAGAGACACATCTACAGAATTTCCTCTTGATTATTACATTGAGCCATATCTTGCTGGCCGAACTTCAGCACACAGCCTGGCGGAGGGAATCGAAACGTCTCTGAATGGTCTACATGGGTCTTTATGACATGCCCCTGCTGACCCTTTAGGGTAACAGAGAATGAGACTCAGGACCCAGCATCCCATGCAAATACATAACTTGTTCTACCCCAGAAAAGCTGCATTTGGGGTGGAAGAGAGGAAAAACTAAAGGTTTACAAGCTTTGTATCAAGTAGGAGCTTCCGTGTTTCATATGTTTGATTTCACACCAGGACCTCGGGCTGTGCTGACAGTGGGGTGGCTCCCTGACTCCCACTGAAGGGTGGAGCCGTCCCTGGGAAAGTGGCCCAGGCGGAGGACACGGGCTCACTGAGGTCTGGGCACAGCACCCACTATGAATGTCAAGATGCTGGGGCCCACGTGATCTCTGGCAGATGATTATCTGGAGGGAATGACAATCCAGGACTACATTTCGAATTGGATCCAGGATTGGTGGAGGCTTCTAGTGGTCTGAAGGATTCAACACCCTAAAATGGGTACTAATTTTTAAAATTACCATCATTGTTTCTTTAGGATTTTGTAATTAATGGATGCAATGGTAGAAAGTATCATAGAGAGTAGCGTTTAAACATATACATTACCATATGTAAAACAGATAGCTAATGGGAAGCTGCTGTATAATACAGGGAGCTCAACGTGGTACTTTGTGATAACCTAGTGGGGTGGGGAGGAGGTTCAATCAAGAGGGAGGGTCATATGTATACTTAGGGCTGATTCATGTTGTTGTATGGCGGAAATCAACACAATATTGTAAAGCAATTATCCTCCAATTAAAAAGAAAAAAAAAAGAGACGGATAAAGTGTTACACAAGAAAAGAATGTGCAGAAGTCAGGACAGGAGAAGAAGGAACTATGCCGAGTGAGTGAATGAGTGAGTGCCAAAGCTGGCCTTGTCATTAAGGATTTCTGACCCAATATGAGACCTTGACCTGCNATTGTAAAGCAATTATCCTCCAATTAAAAAGAAAAAAAAAAGAGACGGATAAAGTGTTACACAAGAAAAGAATGTGCAGAAGTCAGGACAGGAGAAGAAGGAACTATGCCGAGTGAGTGAATGAGTGAGTGCCAAAGCTGGCCTTGTCATTAAGGATTTCTGCCCCAATATGAGACCTTGACCTGCCTGAATGGCTGCTTGGGGAACGGGAGACAGAGCAGTGTTGGGAAAAAAAACCCCCACAAAGTTGGAAACTTTCATTGCCAGATTTCAAGACTTACTATAAAGTTACAGTAATCAAGACAGTACTGGCATAACGATAGGTAAACGGATCAATGGAACGGACAAGAAAATACAGAAATAGTCATACCCCTAAAGGAGCAACTGGATTTCCATGGATATTCACACTATTTAATGGAGAAAGAGAAATCGTCTCAATAACTGATGCTAAAAATAGATATTTTTATGGGGAAAAAAATGAACCTTGAGCCCTATTTTACATAANTAGGTAAACGGATCAATGGAACGGACAAGAAAATACAGAAATAGTCATACCCCTAAAGGAGCAACTGGATTTCCATGGATATTCACACTATTTAATGGAGAAAGAGAAATCGTCTCAATAACTGATGCTAAAAATAGATATTTTTATGGGGAAAAAAATGAACCTTGAGCCCTATTTTACATAAAAAGTAATTTGAAAGAAACCACAGACCTCAATGTAAAAGCTACAAGTACAAAGTTTCTAGGAAAAAAAATAGGACAATCTGTGCCCTTGGGATAGGCAAAGGTTTATTAGAGGACAGAAAGGACTAATGATAAAGAAAAAAAGGGATAAATAGGGCATCATCAGCAATAAAACTTCTGCTCATTATGGTCACAAGTAAGGAAAACGAATAGGTAAGCCATTTTACGAGAAAAAAAACTTACAGCATGTATATCAAAAAAAGGACTTGTATCTATAAAATAAGTAACTCCTACAACTCGGTGATAAAAAAGCTATCAATTCAATTTAAAAACAGGCAAAAGACTTGAACAGATACTTAGCAAAGAAAGATAAACAAACAAACAAAATATAAAGAACGGCCAAAAAGCATTTGAAAAAGTGCTCAACATCATAACTCATCAGGGAAAGGCAAGTTAAAACTGTAACGAGATACCCTACATACCCATTATAATTTAAAAAGATTGAGATGGCCAAATGATGGGAAGTTGTAAAAATGGTACAACCACTTTGGGAAAATGATTGGCAGTTGATTAGAAAGTTAATCAATCCCCACATCTGGGTTCTTCTGAAGACTGAGAAAACTTATTTAAGATGCCAAAACAAGCTATCTTGATTTACATAACCTGTTGCTGCTGCTGCTAAGTCACTTCAGTCGTGTCCGACTCTGTGCGACCCCATAGGTGGGAGCCTACCAGGCTCCCCTGTCCCTGGGATTCTCCAGGCAAGAACACTAGACTGGGTTGCTATTTCCTTCTCCAACGCATGAAAGTGAAAAGTGAAAGTGAAGTCGCTCACAGTCATGTCCGAGCCTCAGCGACACCATGGACTGCATCCCACCAGGCTCCTCCGCCCTGGGATTTTCCAGGCAAGAGTACTGGAGCGGGATGCCATTGCCTTCTCCATTACATAACCTAGACCTTGGCAATTCCAAATTACTCAATGTCCACTGTAAGACACTAGCTGTACTCAGAACACGGAGAATCCTTCACAGGTAGATAGCAAAGGGGATGTTTACAACAAAGACTTCCCTGAATGGGGCACCGCAGAGATTCCTTTTTAAGAGACTGACCAAAGCAGCTGTACGTTTCTTAGATCAGTCTTGAGAACAATGCTCACAGGGTTTATATAAAAGCTTTCAGGGTACACTACATGCTGACGCTCCTTCCTCAGTCTGCTTTTTCTTTAATCCCCAACTTAACACACTGACCTGATTTATGAAAAGGACTGTAGTCAGGTACAGGAACTTTCTAAGACACTTCACAGTTTTATTTCAAGATCTGGGAATTCTGTGGCATAGTGACATGCTTCTCATAAGCAGCTGTACAATCAAGGAGCATGACCTTAATCACATGCAATGAAATGGTAACAAAGGAAGAGACCAGTGAGCAAACAGTCTTAATAAAACAAGGTATCTTCATGTGCTGAGAACGCCTTATTATAAAGAAGCATACCTTCTTATTTAGTCAAAAAAGAGAGAGGTCATGGATCTCAATCTTGAGATGAACTTTTAAGTCCATCTTGGGATAGTTCTTTATACTGATTCTGACCAACATCCAGAAAAGGATTTAGCATCAGGTAAGCAATTGCTCTGTGAGAGGTACGATCACAGGTATTTTTAAGTTCTAACTGGCCTACAAGTTTAGGTATCTTGGCCAACGTCACACAGGTGGTAAGTTGTGAAGTCAGAATCCAGACACAGCTTTGTTCTCTCCACCCTACAGCCAAGGCTTACTGGGTGCCACCATGCCCTGCACTGGAGAAGGAAATGGCACCCCATTCTAGCATTCTTGCTGGCAGGATCTCATGGACAGAGAAGACTGGTGGTCACCGTCCACGGGGCCACAAAGAGTTACACACGACTAAGGGACTGAGCTTCCCTGGTGGCTCAGCTGGTAAGAATTCGCCTGCAATGCAGGAGACCTGGGTTCGATCCCTGGGTTGGGAAGATCCCCTGGAGAAGGGAATGGAAACGCCCTCCGGTATTCTTCNAGAGAAGACTGGTGGTCACCGTCCACGGGGCCACAAAGAGTTACACACGACTAAGGGACTGAGCTTCCCTGGTGGCTCAGCTGGTAAGAATTCGCCTGCAATGCAGGAGACCTGGGTTCGATCCCTGGGTTGGGAAGATCCCCTGGAGAAGGGAATGGAAACGCCCTCCGGTATTCTTCCTTGGAAATCCAAAGAGACTCTAGTCCACGGGGTTGCAGAGACTCCGACACGACTGAGTGACTAACCCTAAGTGACTGAGAGCCATGCCCTGCATTCTGCGGCTGTGACAAATATTATACTTTTTTTCTTTTTAAAAAGAAAAGGATCTTTTGCCCAGCATGAACAAGGAGAATGGAACGCTTTCTCCACCATCTTGAATTCAGCTGACTACAGTGAAGGAATCCCCTGTGAAGGGTAAGTGAGTTCTCTAGAAGCTGTCTGCATATTGTGGTGAAGAGGTTGTGAGGGGAAGTAGCCATGAGTGGAACGAAGCAGTCATGGATGACCCAGGTACAGCACTGTTCATCTACCACGTAATCGAAAAGCCAGCCAATGGACTATAGCACTTGTCTTAATTCTCCTGCGGTGGGGACAAAGCTCTTCCAGTACCAACTGAGGGAGGGAACATTAACCGACCTATGCTGGTTCTAGAAAATTAGGAGCCTGTCTTGAAATTTAAGGTGATCTTGATCAAACAGTAATCCCCAAAGTGTGGTGGTCTCAGGGCTAACAGTTAAGTATCACATGGGAGGCTATTAGAAAGGCAAATTCCCAGGTCTACGGATTCAAAACTCTGAGGAGGGGGCCCAGAAGTCTGTGTTTTTAAAACTCTTCCAAGTGATTCTGACACAGGCTAAAGTTTAGGAACCCCTGTAGTAGGAGGAGGTTTATCATGCATTGCAGTTGGGACTGGTTTCAAATGCATATAGAAGGTAAAACTCCAAATAATAGCACCAAAACAAACCACACTTGTAATTTTACATAGAAGAAGTCTGAAGGTGGTCCATCCAGGGCTGGCGTGGGGGAGCCATAAAGCCATGAGAAACCTAAGCTCTGTCTTTCTGTTCTGCCATCTTCAGCACTGGTTTGCATCTGCGATGTTGCCTGTGAGTCCAAGATGACCACTCGAGCTTTAGCTCTCATACCTCACATTTAAGGCGGCCAAAAGGAAGGCAGGAAAAAGATGAGGGGGGGTCCCTTCCCAATAAGTCAGTGACCTTTAAGCAAAAAGCTCACATACAAAACATTTCCAGTTCACTGTCCAGAACTTAGTCACACAGCCACAACTATCCACAACGGAGGCTGGGAAATGTGACCTTTCGTGGGATTTGGGGCAGTCTTTGAACACCTTGCATACAAAGAGGGATCTGTTTCTAGGTCAAAGGGGAGAACTGGAATCAGGTGACATCTAGAAGTTTCTGCCACAAATTCTTCAGATGCAGCCGGGAGACTTCTAGAAACTTGGAAGACATCTTAGAATCAGTCAAATCTTTGCATTTCTAAGCTAATCGAGTCAGCAAGTATTTTGGCTTTTGGGTCTAAGTTTCTGGTCATACATGGTAAATATTAGGATCTTCAAACATGTGCAATGAGAGAGAAGCTGTCTGTGGTGCTTTATCATGCCACTTGGCTACCTTAAGATGCAAGCCACGGTTCTGATAAAGTTTCAGGACAAATGTGCTTTGTTTGATCACCATAGAAGCAAGCAGTTGACGTCCCCCAAAGAAAAACTGGTTCGAATGAGCTTTTCTGACCTATTTTTACAAAAGAAAATCTCAACCCTCACTCAGAAAAATAGATAATAACTTGGCTTTATCGGTTCTCAGTCCCAAGGTCTGCATGAATGTGGCCCCTATGTTCTGCTTTCCCCACAATGGAGGTGGAAAGGGAAGGAGGCCCAGCCTAGAGAGGTGAGGTGTATCATGGGATCCATGGTCCTTAGCATCTTTTCAGCCTTGAGTTCTCAAACTTCAGGTGAATGAGACTGATGTGCAGAAAGTGGTTAAAAATGCAAATTCTGAAGCCCTAAGCTAAAAGATTCTAACACTACAGAAAAAGAACAGGACCCAGGAATTGGTGTGCCTTTTTCATGTGCCCCAGGGGATTCTGATGGACCTTTGAGAAATTCTTTCTCACAAGTACCCAAATGCACACAACACCGCAGCAGGCAACATATGGAATGAATTCATTCAAAAGCTGATGCCTGCATCTTCCCCAACATACAAAGTTAAAACAGCTGGTTGATTTGATGAAAAAGATCAAATCAGCTGTTTGACAGCACTGTTTGGTAACTTTAGTTAAAACAGAAGTTGAGACATTCTCCAGGCCATGAGCCCACCATTAAGGATGCCAACTCCGCAGCAATGACAACTAGGATGATGACGACTGTCTGATCAAAGACAAGGGCACCCCGAATGCCAGCGTGAATCCTTGGTTAACCTGGGCCCTGCTGTTTTCAGTATTAGATTACATGTGAATTTCCTTCCAGCTCTAACAAGCTATGCTTTTACTTTGAGGTCTTCAGACAAGGGCACACTGCTGTGTACTGGGAGCTGAGACGCTAGGGAAAAAGAGCAGACAGGTGAAGTCTGGGTATCCGAAAGGAAGGATGCAGGAGAGGAAGGCAAAGAAGGCCAAGAAAGGGTACTTAGGACACAAAGCTGCTAACTCTTCCCAAGGAGAACGTGCACCATGCAAGCACATGCATGCATGAAGCCTCATTATTTTTCGCCTATCTAGATCAGCTGCTGGTAAGCCCTGCCTTCCCAACATGAGTCAGAAAAGTACATGCTCCAGTCTAGCCAAGATTAGAAGTTCTGCTTTGTATTACACCAACTTCCAACGACGATTTCACTGCAGCAAAAAGGACAGGCGCAGGGGAGGACACCCCACCCTACAGCCTACAACAGTGTTTAGTATGGGAGATGTGCTCCATGACAACCACAGAGAGAGACACAAACATGTACAACAGAATAAAGGCATCAGTTTTCAATTGGAGTGTGGTCGTTTGGATTAAAAAAAAAAGGGAAACTTTTCTTTTATTTTAAAAAAAAAAAAAGGAAAGAAGGAACAAGAAAGCCGTGATATGTATGGAGACAGAAGCTACGAAGAAAGAAGAGAAACAGATGAGACAGAGACACAATGGGAGAAGCAACATAAAAAATAGGGATGAAAACGCCCAAATGGCAATACTGGAAGAAGCAAGTGGGTCATGATTTTCACACACGTGCTTCAAACAAAGCCCCCACGAGCTCTGGAAATAACACAGTACTCATCATGTTTTAGAGCCTTCACCGAAATTAGTTTAAGGAAATATTTTGTAAGGATTCTCTCCACATTGACAACAATCAAATCGGGTGAGGCTTTGTCTTAATACAGAATCATTGCACATTTTGTCACTGTCTGAGGACACACAGACAACAGCGCCGAGGCCAGAAGTTCACAACAATTTGGGAAAGACTGGAGGGACTGAGGCGCTGCAAGCCCTTCTATGCGTCTTGTGCATACAGCTGGTCTCTGATGACAATAGCTGTTGCCTCCCAGCCTGTCACTGTTTCTGGTTGTGATTCTTAGGCTTCTGAAGAATCTGGAACCTCTATCGCCTCAAACAGCTATGGACTTTCTGAGGGCACTGACAGTGATAGTTTGCTGAACATGAAATGGCTTTTCCACTTCTCATAGATCTGCCTTATACAGGGGTCCTACAGCCTCTCGAGATGAAGAGACAAGGAAAATAACACTTACCGAACTTCTACAAGGCACCAGGCTCAGTG
>SJYX01016862.1:41942-110127 GCA_006410675.1 Oreotragus oreotragus
CATTTCCTTCTCCAATGCATGAAAGTGAAAGGTGAAAGTGAAGTCGCTCAGTCGTGTCCGACCCTCAGCGACCCCATGGACTGCAGCCTTCCAGGCTCCTCCGCCCTGGGATTTTCCAGGCAAGAGTACTGGAGTGGGATGCCATTGCCTTCTCCATTACATAACCTACTACTACTACTACTAAGTCACTTCAGTCGTGCCCAACTCTGTGCGACCCCATAGACAAGCAGCCCACCAGGCTCCCCTGTCCCTGGGATTCTCCAGGCAAGAACACTGGAGTGGGTTGCCATTTCCTTCTCCAATGCATGAAAGTGAAAGGTGAAAGTGAAGTCGCTCAGTCGTGTCCGACCCTCAGCGACCCCATGGACTGCAGCCTTCCAGGCTCCTCCGCCCTGGGATTTTCCAGGCAAGAGTACTGGAGTGGGATGCCATTGCCTTCTCCATTACATAACCTACTACTACTACTACTAAGTCACTTCAGTCGTGCCCAACTCTGTGCGACCCCATAGACAAGCAGCCCACCAGGCTCCCCTGTCCCTGGGATTCTCCAGGCAAGAACACTGGAGTGGGTTGCCATTTCCTTCTCCAATGCATGAAAGTGAAAGGTGAAAGTGAAGTCGCTCAGTCGTGTCCGACCCTCAGCGACCCCATGGACTGCAGCCTTCCAGGCTCCTCCGCCCTGGGATTTTCCAGGCAAGAGTACTGGAGTGGGATGCCATTGCCTTCTCCATTACATAACCTACTACTACTACTACTAAGTCACTTCAGTCGTGCCCAACTCTGTGCGACCCCATAGACAAGCAGCCCACCAGGCTCCCCTGTCCCTGGGATTCTCCAGGCAAGAACACTGGAGTGGGTTGCCATTTCCTTCTCCAATGCATGAAAGTGAAAGGTGAAAGTGAAGTCGCTCAGTCGTGTCCGACCCTCAGCGACCCCATGGACTGCAGCCTTCCAGGCTCCTCCGCCCTGGGATTTTCCAGGCAAGAGTACTGGAGTGGGGTGCCATTGCCTTCTCCATTACATAACCGAGGCCTTGGTAATTCCAAATTACTCAATGCCCACTGTAAGACACTAGCTGTACTCAGAACATGGAGAGAGAATCCTTCCCAGGTAGATAGCAAAGGGGATGTTTACTGAATGGGGCACCGCAGAGATTCCTTTTTAAGAGACTGACCAAAGCAGCTGTACGTTTCTTAGATCTGTCTTGAGAACAATGCTCACAGGGTTTATATAAAAGCTTTCAGGATACACTACATGCTGATGCTCCTTCCTCAGTCTGCTTTTTCTTTAATTTAATCCCCAACTTAACACACTGACCTGATTTATGAAAAGGACTGTAGTCAGGTACAGGAACTTTCTAAGACACTTCACAGTTTTATTTCAAGATCTGGGAATTTTGTGGCAGAGTGACATGCTTCTCATAAGCAGCTGTACAATCAAGGAGCATGACCTTAATCACATGCAATGAAATGGTAACAAAGGAAGAGACCAGTGAGCAAACAGTCTTAATAAAACAAGGTATCTTCATGTGCTGAGAACGCCTTATTATAAAGAAGCATACCTTCTTATTTAGTCATAAAAGAGAGAGGTCATGGATCTCAATCTTGAGATGAACTTTTAAGTCCATCTTGGGATAGTTTTTTACACTGATTCTGACCAACATCCAGAAAAGGATTTAGCATCAGGTAAGCACTTGCTCTATGAGAGGTACCGTCACAGGTATTTTTAAGTTCTAACTGGCCTACAAGTTTAGGTATCTTGGCCAACGTCACACAGGTGGTAAGTTGTGAAGTCAGAATCCAGACACAGCTTTGTTCTCTCCACCCTACAGCCAAGGCTTACTGGGTGCCACCATGCCCTGCACTGGAGAAGGAAATGGCACCCCATTCTAGCATTCTTGCTGGCAGGATCTCATGGACAGAGGAGACTGGTGGTCACCGTTCACGGGGCCACAAAGAGTTACACACGACTAAGGGACCGAGCTTCCCTGGTGGCTCAGCTGGTAAGAATTCGCCTGCAATGCAGGAGACCTGGGTTCGATCCCTGGGTTGGGAAGGTCCCCTGGAGAAGGGAATGGAAACGCCCTCCGGTATTCTTCCTTGGAAATCCAAAGAGACTCTAGTCCACGGGGTTGCAGAGACTCGGACACGACTGAGTGACTAACCCTAAGTGACTGAGAGCCATGCCCTGCATTCTGCGGCTGTGACAAATATTGTTGTCGGGGCTGTGTCTGGAATAAAGGAATTTTTTTGAATGAGGAAATTAAAAACCTTAAAGAGAATCCACATCTTTATCCTAAAAAACTTTTGAAATAGGAAGGGAAATACTTCAGAGAAGAAATACATTTTGGAATTGCTGGTTAAAAAAAGTATACGGTTACATTTATAGAAAATACTTTTAAAGTAAATTAAACTCTAGAGCAGACTTTAAAAACCTCTGAGTTTGGAGACAGAGGAAATACCCGGGAATCTTATAAAAATGTTTAGGATAAAGTCAATGACATAAAAAACATTGGGTTACAATGCTGGATAGGACAAGTATACTGATAGCTTTTGCTAACTATTGTTTGTATCGAGTATTCTCAAAACTAAAGTAACAGATATCCCAGGGTACAGTACCAGAGGATTAGTCTCCTCTCTGTAACTATACTGTTACTCTTCATACCAAAGCTCCACAGTAAGCACATGACAGCTACTGAAAGAATAGGACATTAACCAAAAGAAGTTTCTTGCCCGCCAAAATCAGCTCCCTTAAAGGAAAGAGAGAAGCAAAGGTCCCACACATTTTACAAGCTGGACAATCAACCACTTGGTTGATATTAAATCCACTGTCTTCATGATATTTCAGAGGCCCAAGGACTTGGATTTTTATAAACGTGCAATTACTAAGAAATACCTCATATGTGACACAGCATTCTCTACCAAGGGATGCTAGGTTAGATGTTAACCTACCACCATTGTTCCTTACTGCAAAGAATAAATGTCATACAGCACCTAGATTTTTGTTGTACTGAAGCTTTGGCAGCTGGGCGATCAAAAACAGAAAGTTGACCACCGGGAAGTAGGGTAAGCGCTTTGTCGTGATGTATATCTGGAAAGAGAAAACACAGTTTCAAATGGAAAGCTGCCATTTAATTTCAGTTTGCTCTTCTGACTACTGAAAACTAGGGTGGTTCCATTAATTCGCTGCCTTCAGAGTTTTATTTAATACCACCGACCCCCTCTCCCTCCAAACACAGATACCTACTTGACAATTAGCCCTCTTGGGAAAGGAACACTTTTGGTTAGAGATTAGCAGTTACACCCCCCTACCCCCAATCCTCTTTTTCTCCCTCCAATCCTCTTAATGTCAGTAACAAAATGAGGGGGTGGCGGGGAGGAAGATGAGCAAGAAAGTCAAGGCCAAAGCGGAAGGAGGGCAAAGAGAGGGAAAGAGAAAAGAGGCAGAAAGAAAGAAGGAAGACCCACATAGCACTGCCTGGCAGTGCATAAGTAGAAAGCAAGCGTGGGTCCCATTGCCATTTCCTTTTCTCTGGGCAATGCCACAGAGCAGTCTCCTGCCCAGTTCACGAGACAGAAAGCACAGTCAGGCCACACCCAGCCATCTCCCCCCTCCTGGTCATTCTGATTCCCTGGGAGGCAGGTGGCATCCTGGCCAGCAGCACCAACTTTGGTCAGACAGCCTGGCTCCATCGCTGGCTACTGTGGGGCCCTGGGAATTTATCAACCTTTGAGCCTCAGGTTCCTCCCCCAAGGGCACATTTCATGAGGCTGCTGTGAGATTAAGTGAGAACACCTAGTCAGGGCTCACACAGTGCTTGGCACATAATTCTTAGTAAAATGTTAGGTGCTATTTACGTTCATAATCTTACCTCAAACCCAGGGGATCATACAGATTTCAGAATTTCATATTACAGTAAAGATTTTAGGTAGGTAATACAGTGTAGTCTATAAGCAAAGTTATCTGTATTTCTGCAAAAACATGACAATTCACAGGAATATAAACAGCCTCAAGTCAGTCTGGGACAGGTTCTGGCACTACATGCAATCTGGCACTAACTTGTGAAAAACGCTTCCAGTTCTCAGAGGTTTACGGAGATCACAACAGCAGAAGAAAGCCTGTCTCCCCAGATTCTGACTGTGATTACTGTCAGCCAAGGAGGGAAGGGTCTTTGGGCAAGAAGGATTGATGCCACCATTTAGGAGCAGTTCAAATACCAAACCCCAGAGAAACCTAAAACTCATCTCTTAGTGATATAGCACTTGCCACTCAGTTCTGACAAACACTCTTATCACTGTTGACTCCCACAGCCCTGAGTCAGGCAGGGGAGGCGAGATCATCTTCATATTACATGTAGAGAATGGGAACCCAGAAAGGGTGGAGGATCACGAGAGCAGAGGTTCTGGAATTGGAACCAGGGTCTTCCACTATCAGATGGAGCGCGGGGATCTGCTACCTGGGCCAGATGGCCTTTGGTCCCACCCTGTCTCCCACTACAGCATCATATTACATGTTAGTAATCATGAACCTTGTTCAGTGGGTTATGGATGCCAGCTGCCTCCAGGTAGGCAGTGATTTCATATAAGAGTGTGTTATCTTCTTTGGGGTAAGGAAGTGAAGGGTCCTGATAGTGGGCTTCGATATCTGCTAGGAGTGCCCTGAATGAAGAAAAACAAAACAGTGATAAACGTTAGAGATAAACTGAATACAGACAACGGTTAACACAAGCTACATTATAATCTTCCAGGGATTCAGTGTCCTCACCTGTATAACCAGAGCTTACTTCCTTCAAATTCTCAATTTTCATACCTGTGATTGGTGATAAGTGGGAAATCCGAACTTGAATCATGTTTTCTTTTAGAGATCACCCAAATCAAATGCTTTCACCACTTAAATTTTTATGAGTTGACTGAACTAGTTTCAATGCCTACTTTGTCAGAAGCACCCTGACTTTGTGACCAAATAATCCACGCTATTTATCTTTAAGCAGGAGGCTCAAAATGAGAGCCAGCCGCTGGCCAGGTAGGGAGCGTGACTGGACGCTAGGGTGTGTGTCCACGGCCACGCCTGGCAATCAAGGTGCTTCTGATTCCCTGCAGGAGAATCAGGGATTCAGTTCTGTGGAAAGTCAAGTGCGGATTTTGGTGACAATTGCTTTCTCAGTCTAGCAAGAGTCTAGCAAATTGTTCGATGTGTATTAAGTGATCAATACATATTGGCTGAAATGATTCCATCAAAAAAAAGAGACAATACTGAAGTGAGAGGCTTCTGAAGATAGATCTGATTACCTATGGGAATTTATAGGGAAGCCCTATAAATTCAGTGGAGAAGGCAATGGCAACCCACTCCAGTNCTGGCCAGCAGCACCAACTTTGGTCAGACAGCCTGGCTCCATCGCTGGCTACTGTGGGGCCCTGGGAAGTTATCAACCTCTGAGCCTCAGGTTCCTCCCCCAAGGGCACATTTCATGAGGCTGCTGTGAGATTAAGTGAGAACACCTAGTCAGGGCTCACACAGTGCTTGGCACATAATTCTTAGTAAAATGTTAGGTGCTATTTACGTTCATAATCTTACCTCAAACCCAGGGGATCATACAGATTTCAGAATTTCATATTACAGTAAAGATTTTAGGTAGGTAATACAGTGTAGACTATAAGCAAAGTTATCTGTATTTCTGCAAAAACATGACAATTCACAGGAATATAAACAGCCTCAAGTCAGTCTGGGACAGGTTCTGGCACTACATGCAATCTGGCACTAACCTGTGAAAAACGCTTCCAGTTCTCAGAGGTTTATGGAGATCACAACAGCAGAAGAAAGCCTGTCTCCCCAGATTCTGACTGTGATTACTGTCAGCCAAGGAGGGAAGGGTCTTTGGGCAAGAAGGATTGATGCCACCATTTAGGAGCAGTTCAAATACCAAACCCCAGAGAAACCTAAAACTCATCTCTTAGTGATATAGCACTTGCCACTCAGTTCTGACAAACACTCTTATCACTGTTGACTCCCACAGCCCTGAGTTAGGCAGGGGAGGCGAGATCATCTTCATATTACATGTAGAGAATAGGAACCCAGAAAGGGTGGAGGATCACGAGAGCAGAGGTTCTGGAATTGGAACCAGGGTCTTCCAGTATCAGATGGAGCGCGGGGATCTGCTACCTGGGCCAGATGGCCTTTGGTCCCACCCTATCTCCCACTACAGCATCATATTACATGTTAGTAATCATGAACCTTGTTCAGTGGGTTGTAGAGAATAGGAACCCAGAAAGGGTGGAGGATCACGAGAGCAGAGGTTCTGGAATTGGAACCAGGGTCTTCCAGTATCAGATGGAGCGCGGGGATCTGCTACCTGGGCCAGATGGCCTTTGGTCCCACCCTATCTCCCACTACAGCATCATATTACATGTTAGTAATCATGAACCTTGTTCAGTGGGTTGTGGATGCCAGCTGCCTCCAGGTAGGCAGTGATTTCATATAAAAGTGTGTTATCTTCTTTGGGGTAAGGAAGTGAAGGGTCCTGATAGTGGGCTTCGATATCTGCTAGGAGTGCCCTGAATGAAGAAAAACAAAACAGTGATAAACGTTAGAGATAAACTGAATACAGACAACGGTTAACACAAGCTACATTATAATCTTCCAGGGATTCAGTGTCCTCACCTGTATAACCAGAGCTTACTTCCTTCAAATTCTCAATTTTCATACCTGTGATTGGTGATAAGTGGGAAATCCGAACTTGAATCATGTTTTCTTTTAGAGATCACCCAAATCAAATGCTTTCACCACTTAAATTTTTATGAGTTGACTGAACTAGTTTCAATGCCTACTTTGTCAGAAGCACCCTGACTTTGTGACCAAATAATCCACGCTATTTATCTTTAAGCAGGAGGCTCAAAATGAGAGCAAGCCGCTGGCCAGGTGGGGAGCGTGACTGGACGCTAGGGTGTGTGTCCACGGCCACGCCTGGCAATCAAGGCGCTTCTGATTCCCTGCAGGAGAATCAGGGATTCAGTTCTGTGGAAAGTCAAGGGCGGATTTTGGTGACAATTGCTTTCTCAGTCTAGCAAGAGTCTAGCAAACTGTCCGATGTGTATTAAGTGATCAATACATATTGGCTGAAATGATTCCATAAAGAAAAAGAGACAATACTGAAGTGAGAGGCTTCTGAAGATAGATCTGATTACCTATGGGAATTTATAGGGAAGCCCTATAAATTCAGTGGAGAAGGCAATGGCACCCCACTCCAGTTCTCTTTCCTGGAAAATCCCATGGACGGAGGAGCCTGGAAGGCTGTAGTCCATGGGGTCGCTAAGAGTCGGACACGACTGAGCGACGTCACTTTCACTTTTCACTTTCATGCATTGGAGAAGGAAATGGCAACCCACTCCAGTGTTCTTGCCTGGAGAATCTCAGGGACGGGGGTGGCAATGGCAACCCACTCCAGTCCTCTTGCCTGGAAAATCCCATGGACGGAGGAGCCTGGAAGGCTGTAGTCCATGGGGTCGCTCAGTCGGACACGACTGAGCGACGTCACCTTCACTTTTCACTTTCATGCATTGGAGAAGGAAATGGCAACCCACTCCAGTGTTCTTGCCTGGAGAATCTCAGGGACGGGGGAGCCCGGTGGGCTGCCATCTCTGGGGTCGCACAGAGTCGGACAAGACTGAAGCGACTTAGCAGCAGCAGCTATAAATTCAGAGAGCGTTCTCACTCAAAAAGAACTTAAGAGTAGGTGCCTGCATGCATGCTCAGTTGCTTCAGTACTGACTCTTTGCGACCCCAGGGACTGTAGCCCACCAGGCTTCCCTGTCCATGGGATTCTCCAGGCAAGAATACTGGAGTAGGTTGCCATGCCCTCCTCCAGAGGATCTTCCTGACCCAGGAATTGGGCCCATGTCTCCTGCCTTGCAGGTGGATTCTTTACCACTCAGCCACCCAGATACTGAATGTATAAAACAGATAACTAATGAGAACCTACTATAGGGCACAGGGAACTCTATTCAATGCTCTGTGGCGACCTAAATGGGAAAGAAATCAAAAAAAGAGGGGATTCAGGTATGACGTGCAGCTGATTCACTGTGCTGCACAGGAGAAGCTAACACAACACTGTAGAGCAACTATCCTCCAATACAAAAGAGAGTGTGCATTGAAGACTGGGATGCTGACTGATGATGAACAATCTAGGCCCAGAGGTGGCTGTTTCAAATGCCAGCACTTACTTATTGAGGTTCTCCAGAGCAGCTGCCAGGTGTTTGGAGTCAAACCGACAAGAATAATTTAATTCATTGGCGATCTGTTGTCTGAGGATCTGCATCTGCCCAACCTGTGAACAAGCGAGAGAAAGAACAAGGAAAAGCTGATGAACAAAAAGATGACAAGTTTTTATTGAAAGGTTCACAACATTCTACAGAAAAATTAAAGGATTTCCTGGACTGGTTTCACACCTAAGACCAGCCTCACCGCTGATGGAGCACAAGGGACCCTTCAAGAAATGCCTGCAGAGATCCTGTATGCTAACCTCAACCAAACCCTGAAGTCTAATACTGAACCTAATAGTCTAAAAGCGAACCATTAATGTTCTTGTTGTCCGTGGATTAAAGGTATGTGTTCTGAAGCTCTATTTTTGATCTTTTAGAATAAGTTCTCATGTTCAGTAACCACTAAAGAGAAGCCCTGCTTTCTTTATCTGTCCTAAATTGAACTTTCTCAAGCCCTCAGAGTGCCATTTCACTCTAACATTTGGTCAGTATCAGTCTGTCTACATCCCTCAGGATTACAGATCATGAAATAATCAAGGTGATAAAATAACCTGCATACAATCTTCCAAGAAGGCCCTTCTCACAATGATAACCCTGAAACCAGGGGTTCTTCACGTTTTGTTGCACTTTGGACATCTTTAGAAAGCTGGAGAAGTTTACGGATGTTGTCTCAGAATAGTTCTTTTGAATGTATGAAATAAAACACACAGGACAACAATGGAAGCCAGCTGTAACAAAAGGTAATTCTCAAGCAATTAAAAGAACAGATTTACTATAACTTCCTTCCCTTGTTATCCTGGCTTAGGGCAAGTCAGACCTATAGAACAAGAGGCCATCTAGCAGAGCCAAAGGCTTCTATTCAATTTTAAGTTTCCGAATTAGAACAAAAACTCCATGAAATGATGAGAAATATACTGTGAATTGGGCTGAGACACCAACAACTCCTGTTTCAACGAGCAACTTACATAACTGGGAACGAGAGAACAGGACTGCTCCAAATTCTGTCAGGAGTCTAGACTTCTCCTTTGGTATCTGACACTTTTTACCATCAGTCAGTTTTCCATCAGGAAGTCTACTCTTTCCTGTTGTACTGTGAGTAGGCTTTCCAGGGAGATAGCCAGCTTCCTTGAACTCTGTCTTACAGCAACTGACAATGTTCTGCACTCACATAAGGGTGTTCAACAAAGGGTTACTGAATGCCTTAGATCATCGAGTGATGAGAGGAGGATATGCAGAAGACACAAGGTGTCTCTGGAAGTCAACGCCACAGTGTAAAGGCAGATGCGTGGATTCTAAAGCAACCTGGATTTCCATCCGACAAATCACAGGCACACCTTGGAAATACCGAGTTTGGCTCCAGATCACCATAAATAAAGCAAATATCGCAATACAGTGAGCCACATGAATTTTCTGGTTTTCCAGTGCATATAAAAGTTATGTTTACTTTATATTGTAGTCTATTAAGTATATAAAAGCATTATGTCTAAAAAATAATTTTAAAATACTTTATTGCCAAAAAAGCTAGCCATCCTTCAGAGTGGTAACAAAGGTCACTAATCCCAGATCACTGTCACAGATATAACCGTAATGAAAACTTGCAGTACTGCGAGAATTCCTGAAATGTGATACCCAAGTGAGCAAAAGTTGTTGGAGAAATGGTGGGACAGACTTGCTCGACACAGGGCTGGCACAAACTCTCAATCTGTGCAAAATGCAATACCTGCAAAGTGCAGTAAAGGGAAGCACAGGAAGATGCCGTGTACCTACAACCTCCCCATCTTACTTTCTCACTCATTTCCAAAGACACACGTTCTAGTCAGTGTACGGATAACATGTCCTAAGGAACCTGGCTTTCTAGCTTTTGTGCAGCTACTTAACTACTCTAAAGGCTGAGATTAGGGCAGCAAACTGACAGCAGTTCATTAATGAACCTGTCACATAAGGATGGAGGATGACTGAGGGAGGAAAACTCCTATTTCTTTGAGAGAAAGCACCTCTTGCTAAAAGGCATTTCAGAATGAAAGTTTTCTTCAGTGAAAGAAGCATGATAAATGGGCCAATGAAAAGCACTGTCCAGAACAGCCAAACAATGGACCCATTTAGAAATAATGATAAACCCAAAATGATGTATTTTTGGTTTGATGGCCAAAGAAAGAAGAGTGGCTTTCTTGGGGGCAACCAAGTTACCAGAAATAATAAGAAAACCACAGCATTGCTTCTCTCACAACGTACCTTCATGATAGCCTCGAGATAAGCGGTCCAAATCTTCTGGGTTTTGGCAATGGCGGAAAAGTAAATTTTATTCGAGTTTGCTGAAAGGTTAAAATATGAGTTTCTATTTAGCAAATCTGGAAAGGCTACAGTGTTCTCTCGACCTCAGGCCCGTTTTAGAACACTTACCGACAATGCTTTTTAGGGGGCTGACGGCATTCATGAGGGTTTTTAAAGTCTCCTGCACAGTTCTGTCTCGCAAGATAATTTTCTGAAACATGCTGAGGAAATTCTAAAATGAGAAGGCATGATCAAAGAACCAAATATAATGAATAAAATGAAGAAACGCTCCAGTTAACTCAAAGGCTACACAGAACACAGACAAGCCTCATTCACACAAAGCTACAAATAAGACGACGGGGAAGACAGAACTTCCGGTTCCCATCAGAAACACCCCCTGCTGGGAGGAGCTGCTGGTTTCCAAGATGAAATTCACAAAAACTGTCTACCGGTAAAAATACTATGCTGGCCAAAGGATTCTAGTTTATTCTCAGTTCTTCTCTATTTAACGGGAATTATATAAATACCTGATGTCAGGATAGGAAAGCATGAAAGAAAAGCTAAACCATCTACTCCCTTATTCCCCAGGAGAGCGGAACACACACGGACACCCGAAGGCTCACCTGTAACTCTTTGACAATCATAAAGCACAGAAGCCTGTCTAACCCGTTCAGACCGAAAGTCCCCAAGGTGTTTTGGATTTCTGAGAAAAGGCGGCTGCTGGTCACTTCTTGATGGGTTTTCATGTCATACCAAGTGTTCAGCTGGTCAATGTGACACGTCATTCTAAAACATAAACAAAACAAACTCAAAACCCAAAAGCAGCTCAGAATTCACCTTGAAAGGATGAGGGATGCAATAGGATTAGGGGCATCGGATAGGAAGAACAATGGTTTCATGAGCTGTTTTAATAACCCCTGCATCCGGGCACTCAAGACATCTCACGGTGAATGTCCAATGGGCCAGGAAGGTGAAATTCAGGTAAGTCACCTCTTCCTGCCCTTGCTAGGTCCCCAGTTTGAATGATGCGTTTCCACTGGGTTGGGTAGTTGAGTTATGTCTCAAGGACAAGGCTAGATTCAGTCACCAGGCTGGAAGACTTCGGAGCCCCATTGCCTCTCTGGAGGGTCTTCCTGTAAATATCCAGAGGCTATGGATGAAACAGTGTCTTGTGCCATTTCCGCCTAGGTAAGAAAGGAACTTTGAATCCTCATGCCCTCACGTCTGAGGCCATGATGACAGAGCCATTTCCTCTTTCCTTCTAGTCCTGGTCATCGACCAACGATTCCCTTTGAGACTCAGGAGTGTGACGATGGTGATGATAAAAACTGACATTTACTGAGGACTGCCTATGTGTCAGGCCCTGGGCCAGACCCTTCCGAGTGCTCTCTCTTCATCCTCAGAATAGCGCTGTGATGTATAAGCTGTTTGACTTTCACTTTATACATGAAATAACTGAGTCTTGGACAGGTCTGATTCTAACACCACACCCACAACCACCGAGATTCTCGAATGCTCGCATGGGGACCTTAAATCAATGGTGCAAAGCAAGTGTGTGTTTTCAGCTGCCTCAGTCGCGCATGGCTCTTTGAGACCCTGTGGACTGCAGTCCGCCAGGATCCTCTGTCCATGAGATTCCCAGGCAAGAATACCAGAGTGGTTGCAATGTCCTCCTCCAGGGGGTCTTTCAACCCAGGCATCAAAACCCCACCTTCTGTGCCTCTTGCATTGCAGGCGGATTCTTTACCCACTGAGCCACCTGGGAAGCCCTAAGTCAACGGTAGAACATGTTTTAAAAAAAACAGATGTCGAGATCCCATTTCTGGAGGGTTGGATTGGGTATGTCTGGGGTAGAATCCTAGCCTCTACTTTCAACAGCCCCCACAAAATTATATGGCCCCAGTCCTCAGAGCCAATATATATCTTTACTGAAATGAAGCTTGGGAGGGGATTAAGAGACTCAGGAGCTAAGGAATTTTAAATTTGGAACTAGATGGGAGAGCAAGATGGCTCCCAGAGCGGCAGTGTACTTTCAGGCTGCAAAGCATCCTGCTTCCACCACTCAGTGTGGGCACTTTGTGTCACCTGAGAGGCTCCCAATTTTCATGCCATACATAACATGGAAATCCCAGTCATGCTTAATCCTGTCTGCCAGTGTTAAGCTGGGTGCGTGAGGCAGACAGGTTTCTAGCAGGGCTTCCGAGATCAACCCATGGGGACTGAGAAAGGAGAAGTCCCAAAACGTTTTGGATCACTTAATCTTTTTGGCCCGGAAGTCACAGACCAAACCCATTTCTGCCGAAGGTGACATACTGTTTGTCAAGTTTCTTAAGTTCTGACAGAAAATCAGCCTGAATGGGAAGGCAGTATATAGAAGACATGTCATGAGGACATTTAACTTGCACAAAGTCAACTTCACCTGCATCGCTGGACTGAGAAAGAAGAGATACCACTTTCCCTGGGAAACCACCCGGGGCATTCCACTGAGCAGGCACAGGCCCGGGGTGAACGCGAGAGCAGACAGGAGCCTGCTCTCCTCTTAGCAGGGCTTAGTACCAGCTGTTACATCAGAGGCTCAACTGAAGAAAGATGAGGACTCAGCTGGACTTCCCGGGACAGAGTGTGCGAGTCCCGCTGTGGCGCCCACCGGTAGTGTTCTCAGTGGCCGTTTGGATTCTATGAGGTTCTCACCCGTGTGCTGTATACATAATCTGTAAGTCACTGTTGCCCTTGAACAACACAGGCCTTAAGAGCTGGGCTCCAGAGGCAGAGGGCCTGGTGCGTACTCTGGGGCCACCATTTATTAACTTCTGGGCAAGTGACTGAGGTTTTCTGTGCCTCGGTTACTTCGAGAAGCACAGGGGATGAATAATGGTGCCTACCTCTTTAGACTGTTGTGATGGGCAAGCAAAGGGATGTATGTCAGGGCCCAGGAGGAGCGCACAAGGTGAGTGCTCAAGAAATGCTGGGTCTTCTGCAAAAGTGCCTGAGGGTGGGGCTGAGAAGCAAGAAGGTCATCTGAGAAGTGTAAGGTGTGAGCTGGCACGTGCAAGGCCAGCGACTACAATGGGGAGTAGGTCATGAGTAACAGGAGCAATTTGGAATTTAAAGTTTTAATAAACCAGGCAGTCCACAGACCCAAGTAATGTTAGCTGGAAAGAAACAGAGGCATAGACTAAAATAAGAGGTGGCTGAACAGACCTTCTAATTGTTTTCATTTACATGTCTTTGGACTGGGGTGACCTCAGTCACACTGAGGAAAGCATGCAGTCCTAGAAAAAGTAAACTTAATCAACCCACGAGAAAGGCTCCAACGATGGCAGGAACAAGGATATGATCTGAGTAGAGGTCAAGGATATGATCGATATGTTTACAGACTTGCTGTCCATGACGTTCAAGGCCCAGTGGAATTAAGATAAACCTACTTTGGGTCTGTGATTCGCAAAATTTCTCTGCAGAGTCGACCAATAAATGTTACAGACTCGTCCACAGGGGTAAACTTTGGTATTGGAATATGAGTGGACTGGTACATACTTTGCCAATCTTGAATCTAGGAAAAAAAAAAGGAAAAGAACCCCAAGGACATAAATATTTAGTCCATATTTGATAAGTTAACCTAGTTATCCTTTTCTTACATAGTTTTACAAAGATAATGTTGCATGAATAGTGAAAATAAATAGCTCCTTGATTCTGAAGAAGAAATTTTAAAAACTGTAGTAACAGCCTCCCAGAAATACCACATATAATATTTATTAAAAAAAGAAATAACTGTGAAAAAGTGAAGTGATTGAGGAGAAGTGGGAAAAGACAGGAATTTCTTACTTTCTGTCTTACAAGTTGACAATGTAATAAACATCCAAAATATAGGGCTGGAAGATACATAATCTTTTGAAAATGTCACCCGAATCATGTCAGTTCCCTAATTAAAAACCTGAGTGACTCCTTGTACTAACATCAGTCTTCTCAGCTGACACTTAAGAATGTGGTGGTCAAATAATCCAACAGAAAATAGGCAAAGGACTTGACATTTCTCCAAGGAAGATATAACCTGGTCAATAAGCGCATGAAAAGATGCTCAACATCATTAGTCATGACAAAAATGCAAATCAAAACCACAATGAAATACCATTCAGACTCACTAGGATGGTTGTAATTAAAAAGAAAAAAAGGAAATTAACAAGTGTTGGCGAGGATGTGGAAAACCTAGAACCTTCAGACACTGCTGGTGGGAATGAACAAATGGTGCAGGCACTGTGGGAAACAGTTTGGTGGTTTGCAAGTTAAATGCAGAACTGCTAAATGACCCAGCATTTAGGTACACACTCTTGGGTATATACTCTGACCCAACCCAGATGAGCTCTTAAGTCTTTGGAATTCCTGAGTAACTGGTTTACAATGACTATACCAGATGGTTTCATTCTGTAGCCACGTAATTAAGTCTGTTTTCTCCTAAGGACAGTAAACTTGGAGAGGTCAGGGGTCACAGAAACCTTTCTGCAACCCTCACAGCTCCTGAAGTTACTCTGAAGGCATTTGTGACTGCAGTGGTTACGGAATTTTAGTAATTATTTAAACAAACTTTGTTGTTGGCATTTCTGAGGTTTGGGGCACGTCAGAAGTGATATATAGTCAAGAATATTAAAATCTGTTTAGATACCTTTGTTCTTAAGAAGTTATTACACTCTTGTTCCACATTGTAATTTATGATACGAGATACTTCTTCCTGCCAGATCTTCAGACCATAAATGTTGACATAGTCCTGAATATATTCAAAAGAACGATGGAATCCATCCATGGTGGCTCCCAGCTCTTTCAGCTTGGGCATCAGTTCACTTGGCTGTGTGAAAGAAGAAATCACGTCAGAAGTGATATATAGTCAAGAATATTAAAATCTGTTTAGATACCTTTGTTCTTAAGAAGTTATTACACTCTTGTTCCACATTGTAATTTATGATACGAGATACTTCTTCCTGCCAGATCTTCAGACCATAAATGTTGACATAGTCCTGAATATATTCAAAAGAACGATGGAATCCATCCATGGTGGCTCCCAGCTCTTTCAGCTTGGGCATCAGTTCACTTGGCTGTGTGAAAGAAGAAACAGAAAGCTATTAGACTGGCATAGTCTGTCAACCGCTGACGCCTACATGAGACTGTCAAGGAAATCCCAGTGAGAGACCACCATGACAGCTGAAGACAGCTCTAGAAATACTTATTCCTACTTCATTGAGAGTGGGTGGGTGGTGATTTATGCCAGGCATCCAATAAAGAATTTATTTCATTCATTTGGGAAGAAAGCCTCATATAAAAGAATATAAAAAATGAGTATCAATGATTTCTTTCATCATTTGATGACTCTAATCTTAATTTAAAATTGAATTTACTGATGTGATTTCAGGTAAATTTCAAGCCTGCTCTTTCTCTCTTGAGAAAAATGATCATATTCTCTAGAATATGATCAAGCAAAAGAAAAAAAGTTATAGCCTTTGTAGTTCCAGTCTGCTTTAGGCTTAACAAATTCTTTTCACTATGAGAAGGAACCTGGAATCATAAACATCAGTTTAATTCTTAAACTTGAAGTGAAGGAAAGGGTTGATTTTAAAAAGGGTTTTCTTATAATATGAATGCTTATAAGATAGGATCAAGGGTGGGATGGGGTGGGAGGTAGGAGGGAGGTTCAACAGGGAGGGGACATATGTCTGTCTATGGCTGGTTGGAGATGTGTATAAGAGACAGCCTCAGAATGGCTGGCTGGCTGCCCAGAAAGTTCTCTCTAAGCTTTAACTTAGTTCTTTAACCTCAGTTCAGAGTTCATAGCAGGCTAATTTGTAAACATCAAGGGGTTCCATTTCTCTGAGGTAGTCACATATTAACCAAGCTTGATGTAATTGTAGAGAATAACAATACAACTAGTTGACAGTGAGAAATAAANTCAAAAAGCACATCAGCTGACTGTACTGAACATGATACAGTAGATATATGTTAGATAGGAAGAAAGGTCTTGTTCCTGTTCAGAAAGACATTCTAGAACATTCTGCAAGCTGAGTCAAGGGCAAGGACAGACTCATTCTGGTGATCGGGTACCTTGGCTCGGGGGTTGAAGATCAAACCCCTATGAAGGGCAAAAGCGACACGCTTAACCAGTTCCTTCCTGATTCCATCCTCCAGCAGTTGTTTCGGATCCACCTAAATGCAAATTGAAAAGCATTAAATGTCAGTGAGGAAAAGCTCAGTCTAGGAGAAACACTGAGGAAAGACAAGTCTCCAGAATCTGTAGGGGAGCACTTCCCTACCTCAATCCTAAATGCTTAGGATTTTTTTCCCCCTTTCCTGCCCCTAGTTGATCTTGTGCAGCTCGGACAGAATTATTGAAACCTGTTACCTTGGCAGGACTTAGTTTATCTCAGCAACACTCATGATAATTTTACATGTCATTTCAAAGATGGTGGGTATGGAAAGTTTTAAATGGCCTCACATTTTGATCATTTCATTAAAAGTACCTTTTCTTATCACCAGGAGGAGGCAGTGGACTGAATGGCTTGCACTGGAATTTAGTACACATGTCTCATCTGGAAGTTATCTAAGGGCATCTATAATCATACGAGCAAAATCAACCTTGGAGTTGGACCTCTGCAGACTCAACAATTCTTTTTTCTTTCAGCATTCTCAGGGTGCTGTTTGTAATTAGGGAGATAAAATAGGAAAGAAATCTGCTATTTAACTCTATAGCTTATTTTGCTGAATCCTTTTTTCTATAATGAGAAAGCATTTGTTATCCTCTAAAAGTCTGTCAAATCTATAAAACATGAAATAGTTTTAACACAGTCCTCTGAATTCTCTAAGACACATTTCTTTTAATTTGTCAAGACATTATTTAAAAAAGTCATAAAGACGATAAGTTCCATCTGGATTTGAAGATATTAAACTTTAAGGACGATAACTGGAATGAAAAAGTTCCTGAAAATACAGAAGCCAGAGGAACTTGTTGGACTACACTGTGATCAGGCAGTCATCGAAAGCCAGACTGAGGAGAAACAACAGGTCAAGACCTAGAGTTCTTCAACAGACAAACTGTAAGAAAAGAAAGGAATGAAGGAGGAATCTGAGGAGTAAATCAGTCTTAAAAGACATACATTTTTTTAAAAATGGGCAAATCTGAACTAAAGTGTCTAGAGATTTACTTCTAGGTAATAAAACTATAAACAGAGAGACTGGGATTAGGTCAGGGCCCACAAGGAGGATCCTGGGGTGGGAGCTGGCTGAACTGTATCTCTGGGCTTGAGAGGTGGTGAGAGTGAGTGGTCATTATCTCACACTAACCTATCAAGCTACACAACTGTTTCTATAGCTTTTGGCATCTATGCTGTATTTCACAAGAAAAGGGTAAATTATAAATAAATACAGTCAATGAAAACAAATTCAAGCAGGTAAAATGAAATTTCCAAAGAAACAGCCCTTATAAAAACAGATTTCATGAAAAAGAGTTCAATGTTTTCATGAATCTCATGGTCTTAAAGGGCCCTTCCCATTCTCCCCAGACTTCCACCAACCAACCTGTGGAGTGCTCACGGGGAAGGGAAAGACCTGTCACACAGCTCCTTCCTTGCAGTTCTGTCTACCTCCTGTGGCTAACAGCAGTTAAGTTTTCACATGGGTCCCCCAGACCTCCTCTATTAATTTAGATATGTATTTGTTCTTAAATATATTCATTAAAAAATCTAGATGGTCGCGTGGTAGTTCTATGTCTAGCGTTTTATGGAATCTCCACCGTGTTCTCCATGGTGGCTGTACGGTCTATGCGTCTGCAGGGGAGCAATGGAGAGGCAGACGTGGAGAGCAGACCTGGGGACACAGTGCAGGAAGGAGGGGTGCGATGAATGGAGGGAACAGTCTGGAACATGTACCTTACCATACGTAAAACAGCAAGAGGGAGTTAGCTGTGTGACACCGGGAGCTCAACCCATGGCTCTGTGACAACCTAAGGGGGTGGGAGATGGGAAGGGGGTTCAGAAGGGAGGGGACAGACGTATGCCTGTGACTGATTCATGTTGATGTATGGTAGAAACCAACACAATACTGTAAAGCAATTATCCTCCAAGGAAAAAAAGTCTAAATAGAATCAAAATATTGGGTTGGCCAAAAAGTTCATCTGGACCAATCTAGTCCTAGGATTTATCTGTAAGAGGTTATGAAAAATCTGAATGAAAATTTTGGTCAATCCAATATGAACATATATATACATGTTGTCCTGCCATTGCATTTCCACTCTACATTTTGGAAATTTCTTGGTGGTAAGTTATTTTTGAATGGCAGGAAAGTAATCCATAGTATGACTGCACCATGATATATTCAGCCATTCTTTCACCCATAAGATGCTTAGGCTATTTCTATTACTTTGGCTACATCTAACAACGGACATTATATATGTATCTGTGTATATCTCACTTGTTTTAACTCGTATTAACTGAAATGAATTAAAACTCTTTGAAAGGGTTTGAAATAGATCCATAGCATTCAAAGATTACAGATTACCGAAGGCCATGGGATCCCACAAAAAGCCCTGAGTTGTTAAACTGGCAGAGACAATGTAAGCTTAAAGGAGGTCAAGATGACATTCCCTTTGCACTTATTGGTGCTTCCCTGGTGACTCAGATGATAAAGAATCTGCCTGTAATGTGGGAGACCTGGGTTCGACCCTTGAGGAACGCAACCCACTCCAGTATTCTTACCTGGGAAATCCCATGGAAAGAGGAACTTGGCAGACTACAGTCCATAGGGCTGCAAAGAGTCCAACATGACTGAGCAACTAATATTAACACACTTGTGCTTATTAAGTGAAAGATTCTGGTAAGAGATTTACATTTTTCTTAAGCAGTCCTTCCCTTGATAATTATTGCTAATTACTAGGTTTTATTACATCTAACTAGTCAGTTAAGACTAATCTGGTCCTAGGATGTATCACCACATAAAGATGAGTGAGAAGTGATAACCTGTCTGTGTACTCTCTGAATATCAACTGACTTAAACTGGCATCAGGCCTAAAGCAAGTTTAATAGAGTCTATTAATACTACAGGGCTAGAATGGTATTTCTTTACTACATTTCTAGAAACAACATAGTAAAGTTCTGTTTCTATTTAGGTTCATTTCCTATATTTTCTTGGATTTCATTAACACAAATGTTATATCCAGCAATTCAATGAAGATTCTTTAGAAAATTGGAAATGTTAAGATTCTACCGATGTCAGATAAATGGAAAAATAAATCAGAGCACCACGAAACGAGTGGGTGCATCACCTGTCATCTTAGGGTTACAAATTATAATCAAACAGCAACGACATACCACTTTAGACCCGTTCGGAGAACAAAAATTAGGAAGCGGATCATGGCTAGTGTTGGCCAAAATGGGGGTAGATACACAGGAAACAAGTCATGTGAGGAGGCCATCTGGCTGTACTGAGACAAATTAAGTACAAATGTACCCTAAGACTCTGACCCACTCCTGGACAGGCAGACTTCAGTGCAATTCTTGCACAGGCCTACGTGGGGACATGTTTAGAGATGCTCATCTAGACACTGCTGATGATAACAGGAAGCACAGGTATGAAAATGAGCAGCATCTGTGCCCTGGGGAACAGCTAAATAAACTGTGGAATTCTCTACAGCAGTAAGAAGTAACCAACCACCTCACTGCAACATAATAAATCCTGAAAGCAATAACTAGTGAGAAATGTTAGAAAAAGAATGAGGCTTTGTAGCAGAATAAGATTTAGAGAAATCAGAAATGTGTACACATAAACTACTACTACTTGCTAAAAATAAGGAGACTTGCCTATTTATGGACAGAAATCAAACAGAGTGGGTGCTATGGGGTCTGGGGATGGGTATCAGGAGAAGAGAAAGAAAAAAATAAGAGAGGAGCTTGCATGTACTGGTGATGGCAATGGCCTGTGGTCAGAGGTTTACCATGATCTCAGCTCTCTGCACCTGGGGTACGGTATAAAAACATTAAAGAGAAAGAAAGGTTGCAGGCAAGGAGGAAAGAGACAGCAAGTGATCAAGTAAGCAAGCTTCTTTGCTTAAGGGAATTGAATTATTGTTATTACAAAAATTCAATAAAAATTTTTTTCTTAGTGTTTAGGAATTCCTAGGTGTTATGAAAAATGAGGATAATAATGCTTTCTCCTTCTCTGTTCATAAGTGACTGAAATGAAAATCAAACACTGCATATGAAATAATGAGGGGCATAAGATGATGACACTACCCCCACAGGATAAATTCCGCAAAAATCCAAATGACAGAGAGGCTTACTATGAGGCCACGGAGACCAGCATTAAGACCATTACCTTGATGATGCCGACTAAAGTTGTCTTCATCATTAAGATGCCTTCAGTAAAAATGGAAATAGCATGAGTAAGCTTGGCAACCTTCAACAAAGAAAAAGAGGTTAATGAAGCACTTCTCATAAAAGACCCATCACTTCAATGGGAAGCTAAAATAATTGGTAATAATTCTGAAAGGGCAAAGCCAAGAGAACAAGAGTGTAGCTTGAAGGCACCTGCGTGTCCATGTCCTGGTCAGAAATAAGGCTCTGTGGTGTTGACCACTGTCAGACCTACCGGGTGACTGAGTCAGAAGATGTTCAATCATTCTTTACCCTTTGATCAATCACTTCCCCTTCTTTGGGCCTCAGTATTTCACACATGAGATGAAAGCAGGACTCAGTGATATAGATGACACCTTCCAAAATCAAAAGGCTCATGGAGACAATGAAAAGGTAATCTCCCTTTTACTGCAGTCCACATTCTTTTCAAACAATGCTGGGAGACACTGAAAAGATTGACTGAGGCTATATTCTTGAGATAGAATCAATGTGGAAATTTTGGACTTGATGATCTCAATGCCTAATGAAGCTTCTGGAGTTGTGTCAAAGGATGTGAAATTGATGCTGGTTATCACATTTTCAAATTTTACTTGATTTTATTTTTCAGGTCTCTAAGTTCAGGGAAAAAGAAAAGCAGAGACATTTGGGAAGAACTACTTCTGAGACTGCTAACTGTGGAATGGCCTTAAGTATCTGCCTGTTTGAAGTGGTTTATGGAATATGGATTACTTTGTTCATGGAATATGGATTATTTTGAACCACTGAGTCATGAACCAACCATTCAAAAGAAAAGTGACCAACTGAGCTCCACTCCCTCTGAGAACATTCAGGCAGGCGGGGACTTGAATGACACCAGGACACTGGAAACAGTGAAGGTAAGCTTGCACTAAAATAACAAAGCCTGGTTACCATTGAGCGAGTAGAAAAGTAAATCAGAACTGACGCGGGGGTCTTGGGGATACGGCAGGGGACACAGAGTTGTGCTAGTTCACGGTTTGGGGGGTGAAACATCAAAAGGCAGGTGTTAAAGGGACACACCACCTCATATCGTGGGCCGAGCTGAGCGTAGTCCCTCAGCTTGTCTTTGTCCAGCCGGGTGGGCACTTCAATGATATCGTGGGTCTGAAGCTTTATGATCTTTAGAAGGGAAGTAAACATGCTTTCTGGAATAATCTGCAACACCTTTAGTGAAAAGGAAAAGAGGAAAAACAAGTGAACCTCCTGTTTTCTCTTCCTTAGTTTGACAGATGCTAGGATAACAGTAAAAAGGGTGTCCATTTATTAAGAAAAAAAAAAAAGCCCTTCATCTGCAGGAAGGGTGCTGAGGGGCTCTCACAGNCGGAAAGTTTTAAATGGCCTCACATTTTGATCATTTCATTAAAAGTACCTTTTCTTATCACCAGGAGGAGGCAGTGGACTGAATGACTTGCACTGGAATTTAGTACACATGTCTCATCTGGAAGTTATCTAAGGGCATCTATAATCATACGAGCAAAATCAACCTTGGGGTTGGACCTCTGCAGACTCAACAATTCTTTTTTCTTTCAGCATTCTCAGGGTGCTGTTTGTAATTAGGGAGATAAAATAGGAAAGAAATCTGCTATTTAACTCTATAGCTTATTTTGCTGATTCCTTTTTTCTATAATGAGAAAGCATTTGTTATCCTCTAAAAGTCTGTCAAATCTATAAAACATGAAATAGTTTTAACACAGTCCTCTGAATTCTCTAAGACACATTTCTTTTAATTTGTCAAGACATTATTTAAAAAAGTCATAAAGACGGTAAGTTCCATCTGGATTTGAAGATATTAAACTTTAAGGACGATAACTGGAATGAAAAAGTTCCTGAAAATACAGAAGCCAGAGGAACTTGTTGGACTACACTGTGATCAGGCAGTCATCGAAAGCCAGACTGAGGAGAAACAACAGGTCAAGACCTAGAGTTCTTCAACAGACAAACTGTAAGAAAAGAAAGGAATGAAGGAGGAATCTGAGGAGTAAATCAGTCTTAAAAGACATACATTTTTTTAAAAATGGGCAAATCTGAACTAAAGTGTCTAGAGGTTTACTTCTAGGTAATAAAACTATAAACAGAGAGACTGGGATTAGGTCAGGGCCCACAAGGAGGATCCTGGGGTGGGAGCTGGCTGAACTGTATCTCTGGGCTTGAGAGGTGGTGAGAGTGAGTGGTCATTATCTCACACTAACCTATCAAGCTACACAACTGTTTCTATAGCTTTTGGCATCTATGCTGTATTTCACAAGAAAAGGGTAAATTATAAATAAATACAGTCAATGAAAACAAATTCAAGCAGGTAAAATGAAATTTCCAAAGAAACAGCCCTTATAAAAACAGATTTCATGAAAAAGAGTTCAATGTTTTCATGAATCTCATGGTCTTAAAGGGCCCTTCCCATTCTCCCCAGACTTCCACCAACCAACCTGTGGAGTGCTCACGGGGAAGGGAAAGACCTGTCACACAGCTCCTTCCTTGCAGTTCTGTCTACCTCCTGTGGCTAACAGCAGTTAAGTTTTCACATGGGTCTCCCAGACCCTCCTCTATTAATTTAGATATGTATTTGTTCTTAAATATATTCATTAAAAAATCTAGATGGTCGCGTGGTAGTTCTATGTCTAGCGTTTTATGGAATCTCCACCGTGTTCTCCATGGTGGCTGTACGGTCTATGCATCTGCAGGGGAGCAATGGAGAGGCAGACATGGAGAGCAGACCTGGGGACACAGTGCAGGAAGGAGGGGTGGGATGAATGGAGGGAACAGTCTGGAAACATGTACCTTACCATACGTAAAACAGCAAGAGGGAGTTAGCTGTGTGACACTGGGAGCTCAACCCATGGCTCTGTGACAACCTAAGGGGGTGGGAGATGGGAAGGGGGTTCAGAAGGGAGGGGACAGACGTATGCCTGTGACTGATTCATGTTGATGTATGGTAGAAACCAACACAACATTGTAAAGCAATTATCCTCCAAGGAAAAAAAGTCTAAATAGAATCAAAATATTGGGTTGGCCAAAAAGTTCATCTGGACCAATCTAGTCCTAGGATTTATCTGTAAGAGGTTATGAAAAATCTGAATGAAAATTTTGGTCAATCCAATATGAACATATATATACATGTTGTCCTGCCATTGCATTTCCACTCTACATTTTGGAAATTTCTTGGTGGTAAGTTATTTTTGAATGGCAGGAAAGTAATCCATAGTATGACTGCACCATGATATATTCAGCCATTCTTTCACCCATAAGATGCTTAGGCTATTTCTATTACTTTGGCTACATCTAACAACGGACATTATATATGTATCTGTGTATATCTCACTTGTTTTAACTCGTATTAACTGAAATGAATTAAAACTCTTTGAAAGGGTTTGAAATAGATCCATAGCATTCAAAGATTACAGATTACCGAAGGCCATGGGATCCCACAAAAAGCCCTGAGTTGTTAAACTGGCAGAGACAATGTAAGCTTAAAGGAGGTCAAGATGACATTCCCTTTGCACTTATTGGTGCTTCCCTGGTGACTCAGATGATAAAGAATCTGCCTGTAATGTGGGAGACCTGGGTTCGACCCTTGAGGAACGCAACCCACTCCAGTATTCTTACCTGGGAAATCCCATGGACAGAGGAACTTGGCAGACTACAGTCCATAGGGCTGCAAAGAGTCCAACATGACTGAGCAACTAATATTAACACACTTGTGCTTATTAAGTGAAAGATTCTGGTAAGAGATTTACATTTTTCTTAAGCAGTCCTTCCCTTGATAATTATTGCTAATTACTAGGTTTTATTACATCTAACTAGTCAGTTAAGACTAATCTGGTCCTAGGATGTATCATCACATAAAGATGAGTGAGAAGTGATAACCTGTCTGTGTACTCTCTGAATATCAACTGACTTAAACTGGCATCAGGCCTAAAGCAAGTTTAATAGAGTCTATTAATACTACAGGGCTAGAATGGTATTTCTTTACTACATTTCTAGAAACAACATAGTAAAGTTCTGTTTCTATTTAGGTTCATTTCCTATATTTTCTTGGATTTCATTAACACAAATGTTATATCCAGCAATTCAATGAAGATTCTTTAGAAAATTGGAAATGTTAAGATTCTACCGATGTCAGATAAATGGAAAAATAAATCAGAGCACCACGAAACGAGTGGGTGCATCACCTGTCATCTTAGGGTTACAAATTATAATCAAACAGCAACGACATACCACTTTAGACTCGTTCGGAGAACAAAAATTAGGAAGCGGATCATGGCTAGTGTTGGCCAAAATGGGGGTAGATACACAGGAAACAAGTCATGTGAGGAGGCCATCTGGCTGTACTGAGACAAATTAAGTACAAATGTACCCTAAGACTCTGACCCACTCCTGGACAGGCAGACTTCAGTGCAATTCTTGCACAGGCCTACGTGGGGACATGTTTAGAGATGCTCATCTAGACACTGCTGATGATAACAGGAAGCACAGGTATGAAAATGAGCAGCATCTGTGCCCTGGGGAACAGCTAAATAAACTGTGGAATTCTCTACAGCAGTAAGAAGTAACCAACCACCTCACTGCAACATAATAAATCCTGAAAGCAATAACTAGTGAGAAATGTTAGAAAAAGAATGAGGCTTTGTAGCAGAATAAGATTTAGAGAAATCAGAAATGTGTACACATAAACTACTACTACTTGCTAAAAATAAGGAGACTTGCCTATTTATGGACAGAAATCAAACAGAGTGGGTGCTATGGGGTCTGGGGATGGGTATCAGGAGAAGAGAAAGAAAAAAATAAGAGAGGAGCTTGCATGTACTGGTGATGGCAATGGCCTGTGGTCAGAGGTTTACCATGATCTCAGCTCTCTGCACCTGGGGTACGGTATAAAAACATTAAAGAGAAAGAAAGGTTGCAGGCAAGGAGGAAAGAGACAGCAAGTGATCAAGTAAGCAAGCTTCTTTGCTTAAGGGAATTGAATTATTGTTATTACAAAAATTCAATAAAAATTTTTTTCTTAGTGTTTAGGAATTCCTAGGTGTTATGAAAAATGAGGATAATAATGCTTTCTCCTTCTCTGTTCATAAGTGACTGAAATGAAAATCAAACACTGCATATGAAATAATGAGGGGCATAAGATGATGACACTACCCCCACAGGATAAATTCCGCAAAAATCCAAATGACAGAGAGGCTTTCTATGAGGCCACAGAGACCAGCATTAAGACCATTACCTTGATGATGCCGACTAAAGTTGTCTTCATCATTAAGATGCCTTCAGTAAAAATGGAAATAGCATGAGTAAGCTTGGCAACCTTCAACAAAGAAAAAGAGGTTAATGAAGCACTTCTCATAAAAGACCCATCACTTCAATGGGAAGCTAAAATAATTGGTAATAATTCTGAAAGGGCAAAGCCAAGAGAACAAGAGTGTAGCTTGAAGGCACCTGCGTGTCCATGTCCTGGTCAGAAATAAGGCTCTGTGGTGTTGACCACTGTCAGACCTACCGGGTGACTGAGTCAGAAGATGTTCAATCATTCTTTACCCTTTGATCAATCACTTCCCCTTCTTTGGGCCTCAGTATTTCACACATGAGATGAAAGCAGGACTCAGTGATATAGATGACACCTTCCAAAATCAAAAGGCTCATGGAGACAATGAAAAGGTAATCTCCCTTTTACTGCAGTCCACATTCTTTTCAAACAATGCTGGGAGACACTGAAAAGACTGACTGAGGCTATATTCTTGAGATAGAATCAATGTGGAAATTTTGGACTTGATGATCTCAATGCCTAATGAAGCTTCTGGAGTTGTGTCAAAGGATGTGAAATTGATGCTGGTTATCACATTTTCAAATTTTACTTGATTTTATTTTTCAGGTCTCTAAGTTCAGGGAAAAAGAAAAGCAGAGACATTTGGGAAGAACTACTTCTGAGACTGCTAACTGTGGAATGGCCTTAAGTATCTGCCTGTTTGAAGTGGTTTATGGAATATGGATTACTTTGTTCATGGAATATGGATTATTTTGAACCACTGAGTCATGAACCAACCATTCAAAAGAAAAGTGACCAACTGAGCTCCACTCCCTCTGAGAACATTCAGGCAGGCGGGGACTTGAATGACACCAGGACACTGGAAACAGTGAAGGTAAGCTTGCACTAAAATAACAAAGCCTGGTTACCATTGAGCGAGTAGAAAAGTAAATCAGAACTGACGCGGGGGTCTTGGGGATACGGCAGGGGACACAGAGTTGTGCTAGTTCACGGTTTGGGGGGTGAAACATCAAAAGGCAGGTGTTAAAGGGACACACCACCTCATATCGTGGGCCGAGCTGAGCATAGTCCCTCAGCTTGTCTTTGTCCAGCCGGGTGGGCACTTCAATGATATCGTGGGTCTGAAGCTTTATGATCTTTAGAAGGGAAGTAAACATGCTTTCTGGAATAATCTGCAACACCTTTAGTGAAAAGGAAAAGAGGAAAAACAAGTGAACCTCCTGTTTTCTCTTCCTTAGTTTGACAGATGCTAGGATAACAGTAAAAAGGGTGTCCATTTATTAAGAAAAAAAAAAAAGCCCTTCATCTGCAGGAAGGGTGCTGAGGGGCTCTCACAGCATTATTTTAGGAACTGCTCCCAGGCACAGGGCTACGTTCCTTCAAACACGAATTGCTCACAGGAGATAAAGCTAAGTCTCCTAGAAATGCTGTAAAAGATGTATCACTCCCACATTACAAATTTTTCAAAAGCTGAGATTCAGAGATGTTAAGTAATATGGCTGTAGAGACCTCAGCTAGTACGTGACACAGGACAATTTTGAATCCAGGCCTGTGTGGCTCTGCTACTGCTGCTGCTAAGTCGCTTCAGTCGTGTCCAACTCTGTGCGACCCCAGAGATGGCAGCCCACCAGGCTCCCCCATCCCTGGAATTCTCCAGGCAAGAACACTGGAGTGGGTTGCCATTTCCTTCTCCAATGCAGGAAAGTGAAAAATGAAAATGAAGTCGCTTAGTCGTGTCTGACTCTTAGAGACCCCATGGACTGCAGCCTACCAGGCTCCTGTGTCCATGGGATTTTCCAGGCAAGAGTACTGGAGTGGGGTGCCATTGTGTGGCTTTAAGTTACACCATACGTTATTGGAACAAGGACCAAAATTCTCCTGAAAACTTTAAGTTCCAATTAGTCACAGTTACCAACTGTGACTTTGAAGAAGCTAACCAAGATCTATGTTTCTCAATCTCTACACCTATAAAATGGGGGTTAATACCATCAGCATTTAAAAAATAAGTATATAAGTTCTTTGAAAGTAAAAACATTATCTGCACACCCACAGTACCAGTAAGAATAAATTTATTTTTAGGTATTGAACATTTCAGGAATCAAGAATTAAGGAAAAGTATGTACAACTACTATGTATACAACAGATAAACAACAAGGACCTACTACAAAGCATGGTCTTGTAATAATCTATCTATATATATATGTATAACTAAATCACTTTGCTGTATACTTGAAGCGAATACGTCATAAATTAAGTACACTTCAATAAAAAAAGGAGTAAGGGAAAGGAATAACAGGTGTACTTTTTTTCAGGGCCCCAAGCACATCATTTGTATTTAAAATAGCAGTTGCTACTGCTATTGCTAAGTCGCTTTAGTCGTGTCCGACTCTGTTCGACCCCATAGATGGCAGCCCACCAGGCTCCCCTGTCCCTGGGATTCTCCAGGCAAGAACACTGGAGTGGGTTGCCATTTCCTTCTCCAATGCATGAAAGTAAAAAGTGAAAGTGAAGTCGCTCAGTCGTGTCCGACTCTTAGCGACCCCATGGACTGCAGCCTACCAGGCTCCTGTGTCCATGGGATTTTCCAGGCAAGAGTACTGGAGTGGGGTGCCATCGCCTGTATTTAAAATAGCAGTTAGTTTGCCATTAAAATAAGTATCATCTTGATGCATTTCTTACCTTTCTCACATAGGACACCAATTCACCAGAATAATATTGAGACACGCTGAGAAGGTCAGGGCTATTTGCTTGATTAATAAGGAGAAGGGGCAGGTCAAGGGCAGAGGCAAGCTGGAAGGAAAATAAGACACCACTGTCTCTCTGTTTCAAAAAGTCCTAGAAATCTTTCTTTCTAGAAGCAGTAACATACAACGAAGCTCCTAGGCTTTGCTCAAAAGACAGCAACAATGACTGAACTTCATCAGTTCAGTTTCTGACAAGGATATAATGTAAAATGACAGGTATCTGCTACGGCAGTGGCTCTTAAGTTGTGGTCGCGGGACCAGCAGCATCAGCATCACCGTCACCTGAGATCTTGTTAGAGATGCTAATTGTCAAGCCCCACATAGGTATACTTCATCAGAAGTTCCGGGGGTGGGGCCCAGCAATCTGGGCTGTGACTTGTCTTCCAGGTGATTATCCTGCACGCTCAAGTTTGAGCCACTGAACTACAGAAGGCAGCTACTTCTCTATGGAGACCGGACATTCTGACTGATGGACTACTACATTGAGTCTAATCTAAGATGACATGGCTTGCAAGAAGTGCCATTATTTGATGCACTGCTCAAAACAACAACAAAAAAACCACATGCTGACAACTAAATTATGATATGCCATCATCTACAACCCATCTCAGTCACAGAAATGTTAAAATATGAACGTGCCTCTCAGACTTGATATATATGGTAATTTCATCGGAAGACACTGAGTAAATTATTTGCTCATCTATCATTAAATGAAATTACCTTGAGAGAAGGGTCAATCCGTGCCTGTTTTGTTCACCATTATTTCCTAACCTTTTTATTTAATTTTATCTCTTGGCTGAACCTTGTGGCATGTGAGATCTTAGTTCCCTGACCAGGGATTGAACCCATGTCCCCTGCATTGGAGGCTGGGAGTCTTAACCACTGAATCACCAAAGAAGTCCCCTTCCCTAATCTTTAGAGGAGATCTTAGAATGTAGCAGAAGCTCAACAAGAATTTTTTTAAGTAAGTAAGTAAAAGGATTTTATTCATGTCTAGGGAATAAAGGATGTGCATTTTTAGTATCTTGGTAAAACTAATAAAAAATCAATTTCTTCATTAAAAACAATTTTTGTAAAACATCTCAACATCTATTTTGAATTTAAACTTCATTTCTCACATCTTTTGCCAACTACACTCTCATGAAAAATTTGCTAAAAGCTTTCAGTCTAGAAAAATACTTAAAATTGTCCAACTTTCTAAAAGGATGAGATCTTGGACTGAATTAATGAATGAGGTAAAAAGCAAGGTCAATGCTTGCTCAGAAACTGCAAATGTGATCTTCCTGTAACTTGCTTACCTTGAGGAATGTAGCTCTGAGTTTAGTGACCATGGATGGGTTCACCCTTATGCTCTCCTGCATGATAGATGTGAAACTGCAAAAAGACATCAGCGGTAAGATGATGTTCACAGTGGCTTCCATCAAGGACCAATGTCAGGTTGTCCACATTACCTGTCAATTAACTGCCAAGCAAAAGAAAGGTCCCCAATGATCTGCATTGTGATCAGGACCTCCTCTTTGATGTTAATGGTTCGGATCATTTGGTGGAGAAACTTGCGAGTATCAGCAAGAAACTGACACACTTGCAGATTTGATTCGAGCTGGTGAAATTCTTGAACCTGAAGTACATAAACACACTGGATTTTAAAATTCTGAACGGCCTGCATGGTGTTCATTTTTCTTTGAAAACACTTCAAATAAAGCACACTACTTAACTAACATTCTTGGCAAAATTTTAATTTCAAAATATAATTTTAGAAATGTACAAGCCAAGTCAGAAAACAATACATGTATTTCTATAATTTAAAAATGTTCCACTATTTCTTATTCCATACATATATAACATAATAAGCAAATACTCCTATTTTCCACTTCAATATCAATAAACATATATTGGAAAATTCTAATTCTGCAGATTTGCTGGCTTGCTAAAAAACAAAGTAAGTCATGCCACAACCAAGGAGTGGGCACTTGTACACTTTTAAGTTCTTTTGATAAACTCTTTAATAAATAATGATTCCATAGTGTTCTGACATTTTAAAGTGTATAATTTAATGGGCATGGGCCACATGCCAAAAGAAATAATGCAAAAGAGAAAAAGCACCCAGATTTATAACATTGTTTATAGTTGTATTGTTGACTAGAAAATCCAAAAACAACCAAAATAGAAACAGCACAAGTGAGCGATTGTTCCGGAATGGTTATGGAAACTGGCATGATAACAGCGGAGCATTATACTGTGCTGCTGTAATAGTGGCCAGCCTAAAACCCTTGCAAAAATAAGAAAGAGCTTATAAGAAAAGGATGAATGCATATATATCAATTGGACAGGGTTCCAGGTGAGGATGGATGATTTTTGTTTTTAGATAATAGAGTATATGCTTATTGTTCTGATGCTTTTATTTTCCTGGTTAAACATAAAAGTTTTAAAAGTGTGGAGGTAAGATCCTCTTTTGACAATCATTTTTCAGCAGATAAAAAACAAACTTTTCTTTTCCAGAAAAGAAAACATGTTATTTTTGAGCATATGATCATTATACAACTATTTTTTTGTGTGTATCTTCTTCTAGGTTTTCCCCCGGGGCACATATTTTTTACAAACCTAAAAATGGTGCATATAATGGAAATTTGCTTTTGCTTTTACCTCCTTATCATACTTTCCCCAATGTCTCTATATTGTCTTCATGATTAGTTTTTCAAGATTATATACATGTTCCTGCAAGTTGAAATATCACAAATTTCACTACCATTCTCTTTATTATTATCATTTAGTTATTTTCCCAGTTTTAGGGCACTGTATACAACAGTGAACATATTCACTTACACTGCTTTTACTTCTGATGAAACAGTCTCTTAAATATGTTTCCAAGACTGCTGTGTATCTCAAAAAATATGGTTCATGATCCAAGAACTGTCATTTAAACACCTTTCTTACCTCTTCCAAAGCCTGTATTAGCTGCACAGTTTTTCTGCCTGCGGCGGTAGAATCATCATAATTTAGTGATAATATCTGTTTTGAAATCTCTCTGAACCAAGCTTGAAGATTTTCTATTAATATAGAAACAAGAAAAGACTGAAATCTCAGAACAATTGTAGCAGTGGCTAGGACTTTAATCATCTTTCACAAGTCCAGTTATTACAAAGTTTTTACTATGTATCTATATCAATTGTTCTCAGGAATTTTCCAAATTGTAACAACAAAAATGCCTGAGGCATGTGACCTAGTAAAAGTGATGAAACTTTCCACACAGAGTTCCTAACACCTGGCAGAAAGGGTACAAGTAAACTGATGCCTGCAAAGACCACAGTGGGGGAGGGTATAAAGTTTTAAAAGTGTGGAGGTAAGATCCTCTTTTGACAATCATTTTTCAGCAGATAAAAAACAAACTTTTCTTTTCCAGAAAAGAAAACATGTTATTTTTGAGCATATGATCATTATACAACTATTTTTTTGTGTGTATCTTCTTCTAGGTTTTCCCCCGGGGCACATATTTTTTACAAACCTAAAAATGGTGCATATAATGGAAATTTGCTTTTGCTTTTACCTCCTTATCATACTTTCCCCAATGTCTCTATATTGTCTTCATGATTAGTTTTTCAAGATTATATACATGTTCCTGCAAGTTGAAATATCACAAATTTCACTACCATTCTCTTTATTATTATCATTTAGTTATTTTCCCAGTTTTAGGGCACTGTATACAACAGTGAACATATTCACTTACACTGCTTTTACTTCTGATGAAACAGTCTCTTAAATATGTTTCCAAGACTGCTGTGTATCTCAAAAAATATGGTTCATGATCCAAGAACTGTCATTTAAACACCTTTCTTACCTCTTCCAAAGCCTGTATTAGCTGCACAGTTTTTCTGCCTGCAGCGGTAGAATCATCATAATTTAGTGATAGTATCTGTTTTGAAATCTCTCTGAACCAAGCTTGAAGATTTTCTATTAATATAGAAACAAGAAAAGACTGAAATCTCAGAACAATTGTAGCAGTGGCTAGGACTTTAATCATCTTTCACAAGTCCAGTTCTTACAAAGCTTTTACTATGTATCTATATCAATTGTTCTCAGGAATTTTCCAAATTGTAACAACAAAAATGCCTGGGGCATGTGACCTAGTAAAAGTGATGAAACTTTCCACACACAGAGTTCCTAACACCTGGCAGAAAGGGTACAAGTAAACTGATGCCTGCAAAGACTGCAGTGGGGGAGGGGGGGAGTCGGGAGGAACTGCAGGATTTTCACAGAGCTGGGAGGATGGGTGAAGGTCTGCAGGGGCAGAGCGGGGAGAGGGATTAACTGTCCCTAGATAAAGAGAGGAATATAGTAGAACCTTTGGGGCAAAAGGGCAATGGCACATTTTGGAGGGCAAAGTGGGAGCAAGGTGTAGGAGAGTGACGTGTGAGTGGTGAGCTGTGGGGAGTCTGAATGGATTAGGGGGTGCCATTTGCACTCACAAACCAGCTGGCATTTCTTAAGGCAAAGATGGTGAGTACTGTTAACATGCTCTGAGACCCTCAGTGTATCAGGCAAGGGTTTAAGCTTTGTTTCATGTTACCTTCACAAAAGTCTATGGAGTGGAATTAAAAGCCGTTTCTCAGATAAGAATGCCACGATACCTGGAGAGATTAGGAGCCTCTGTGGCTCAGAGTCACTGAACGGAAGAGCCAGGGCATGCAAGCTGCTCAGAGCCAAAGCCTTTGCTCTTCTCACCTCACCATGCTAAAAGAGCTAAAGGGTTTTTTGTGTGTCACCAACGGGGTAATTTCACTTCAGTAAAAGCACTTAAAAGCTTATAATCTAAGTTATTTTAAGAACTGGCATCTGGGTCCCCTGGTTGCTCAGTGGTTAAGGATCCACCTGCCAATGCTGGAGATGTGGGTCTGACCCTTGATCCGCGAGGATCCCACATACTGAGCAACTCAGCCCACGCGCCACAGCTACTAGAGCATAGCCGCCACTCGCCAAACTAGAGAAAAGCCTGCGCAGCAACGAAGACCCAGCAGAGTCAAAAAGAAGTAAATAAAAGTATTAAAAAAAAAAAGAATTGACATAGGGTGGGAGGGAGGTCACAGAGGGAGGGGATATAAGGACACATATAGCTGATTCACTTTGTTGTGTAGCATAAATCAACACAACATTGTAAAGAAATTACACTCTAATTAAAAAAACCGACATGAACAAAACTAGTTGCAATTTTAAACTTTTTTTTTTGTTGTTGTAGGACCAAAGGACAGCTATGCTATAAAGAGTTTGGAGTCTGAGGTGATGGTTGAGATCCAGGCTTTGTACCTTTGTTACTTTTGGCTAGTGATTACTTTTTAAAGCTTTGGTCTCTGTATATATAAAATAAGGATAAAGATGTTTATCTCACAGGGTTGTAAGGATCAAACAAGAAGTATTTGTGAAAGTACTTGCTAAGCTGAAATACGCTACACAGCCAGAAAAAGTACAGTATATTGTTTTGAAAGATCTTTGAAACAATGCTTGTATTTATGAGAACCTGCAGCCATGAAATTAAAAGATGCTTACTCCTTGGAAAGAAAGTTATGACCAACCTAGACAGCATATTGAAAAGCAGAGACATTACTTTGCCAAAAAAGGTCCATCTAGTCAAGGCTAAGGTTTTTCCAGTAGTCATGTATGGATGTGACAGTTGAACTGTGAAGAAAGCTGAGTGTCGAAGAATTGATGCTTTCGAACTATGGTGCTGGACTGCAAGGAGATACAATCAGTCCATTCTAAAGGAGATCAGTCCTAGGTGTTCTTTATTACTTTGCCAAAAAAGGTCCATCTAGTCAAGGCTAAGGTTTTTCCAGTAGTCATGTATGGATGTGACAGTTGAACTGTGAAGAAAGCTGAGTGTCGAAGAATTGATGCTTTCGAACTATGGTGCTGGACTGCAAGGAGATACAATCAGTCCATTCTAAAGGAGATCAGTCCTAGGTGTTCTTTGGAAGGACTGATGCTAATGCTGAAACTCCAATACTTTGGCCACCTCATGTGATGAGTTGACTCATTGGAAAAGACTCTGATGCTGGGTGGGACGACAGAGGATGAGATGGCTGGATGGCATCACCAACTCAATGGACGTAAGTTTGAGTGAACTCCAGGAGTTGGTGATGGACAGGGAGGCCTGGCATGCTACAATTCATGGGGTCGTAAAGAGTTGGACACGACTGAACGACTGAACTGAAAAGAGACTAGAATAGAGATAAATGTGCCTGAGTTTAGACAACTTATCTGGTTAGATTGGTACCGGAGGTTCTTTGTTTTTTAAAGATACAATATGGTGATCTGTGAAACCTCTTGCCAATTTATATCATATCATCAAAAACTGGTCAACTTTTTTCAATAGGAGGGAATAACTTTCATGATCTTCTCAGAAGGCTACTTCTCCCAAGAAAATTAATAACCACTAACACAGGTGGTATCTAAGAGTCTTGTGTTCCAATCCTGATTGGGTCTTCTTCACTGACACACCTGCCATCTAGTGGCACAAGAGGGGACCCGCAGACTGCTTCGAAACAACTGTGCCTGTGTGTGAGTGAATTCAGTTGCTCAATCTTCGTGACCCCATGGACTGTAGCCTGCTAGGCTCCTCTGTCCATGAAGTTTTTCAGGGAAGAATACTGGAGTCAGTTGCCATTTCCTGCCCCTTGGGATCTTCCTGACTCAGGGATCGAAGCCAGATCTCCTGCACTGCAGGCAGATTTTTTACCATCTGAGTCACCAGGGAAGCTTCAGTAGGAATAACAACATAATTTGGAAATATATTTTGGATCGACCATTCAGCATCAAATAAATCAATAAGAGCCAAATACAGTAATCACAAGTTTATACTGACTATGAATATCAGAGTTACATTTTTTAATAAAAATCTATACTATTACCAATTCTACTGTATAATTAACTTTATCAGAAATAAATTTGACAGTTAAAACAAATATCAAGGCTAAGAAAAAATAGTTTGTCACCTTAAAACTCAGAATGGTCTTTCCGGGGCAATTTGAAAGGATCCTATCTATAAACAAGTTTGAAGTGATAGCATAGTTTTCCTATAGGTATAATTTCCAAAAAAAGCAAGATCAAAATTGTCAAAGTTAAACCTAAGCTGTGGCTATGTTGGGCTTCTCAGGTGGCGCAATGGTAAAGAACCCACCTGCCAATGCAGGAGACAGGTTCAACCCCTGAGTCAGGAAGATCCCCTGGAGTAGGAAATGGCAACCAATTTCAGTATTCTTTCCTGGAAAATCCCATGGACCGAGGAGCCTGGCAGGCTACAGTCCATGGGGCTGCAAAGACTGAGGGATTGAGAGACACACACACACAGACACACTTGTTGTTTCAAAACAGTCTGCAGGTCCCCTATTGTGCCACTAGATGGCAAGTGTGTCAGTGAAGAAGCAACAAACAGGATTGGCACACAAGAGTCCTAGGTACCATCTATTTAGTGGTTATTAATGTTCTTGGGAGAGGTATCCTTCTGAGAGGATGATGAAAGTTATCACCTCCCCCAATGCAAATAAAATGACAGACTAAAGGCACTAGCTTTGTATACTGTGGTGGTAGGTGGAGGATTATGACTCTAAGCCCCAATTTAGCCCCTGATTTCTTATTTCATATGTAAGAAACCTGAAGTTGAGAGAGAATATGAGATTTCCCAAGGGAGCACAAGGCTAGGGCAGCCAAAACTAAACTTCTGATCTTCATCAACAGCACCCCAGCACACAGAAACAACACAGTAACGACTTCTTACTCTGCTGGTTTCTAATAAACTGTGTACACATTTCAAACACACTGATGGTTCCTCTCCAGCAGTTACCATTTTTCTCCACTCTGGTTAGGGGTTTGACTCCTGAAAAGACATCAGCAAGCTCCATCATCCGCTCTGAGCCCTCCTTCTTGTAATGCTCCCATTTGGCCTGCTTTTCTGAAAGCATTTGTTTGAACATCTGTTGAAGAGACAAATAAGATTTACTGATTTTAAGAGAAAAATCCAGCTTAGGCAGTTTACTAAGAAAGCCTGAGTCAAACCCAGTTTATTATAAAAACAGGTACCTAAAATCAACATCATTCTGATGCCATCTCTTAGGCATCAATACTTTATACAAATTGGGGGGTAGAAAAGCTAGGCCATCTCTCAGATGGTGGCTCTCAGACTAACGAAGGCAAAGTGAGTGTTGGTTCTGAATGAGCTTTAAGGTCTGCGGCTAGTTCCAGAGGCACCCGATCCAGAGCCCAGAGCTTCTGTAGAACCCGGACAGCCCCAGGTGTCTGCCATTCTTATCATGCCCGTGTGCTGTGCTTAGTCACTCAGTCATGTCTAACTGTTTGCAACCCCATGGACTAGCCCATCAGGCCCCTCTGATTCTCCAGGTAAGAATACCTGGATTGCCACGCCCTCCTCCAGGGGATCTTCGTAACCCAGGGATCAAACCCACGTCTCCTGTATTGCAAGCAGATTCTTTACCATCTGAGCCACCAGGGAAGCCCAATTATGCCCGTGGAGCCTTTTTAAGGAGAAAAACCAGCACAGGATTTCCTTTTGTGAACTCAAATCCCTTAAAGTCCTTAGGTCAAGTTTGTTTAAATGCAAACTACCACCTTATTTAGGCCTTTCCAATAGGTTTTCATGGCTTTTAAGATGAAGAGGACTATCCTGCAAGGCCCAGCACAGGCTGGCTCCTGTCCACCTGTCAACCTCACTTCCCAGCACCTTTCTGTTGTATTCTCTCCCCTCCAGCCAGCTGATCTTTCAGGCCTGAACTGGCCAGGCTCTCCCCTACCTGAGGGGACGGAGACAGAGTCTGTCTTCCCTGTGCAATGGTCTCCATCATGCTCCCCATCTCTGTCTTAGCTAACTCTGGCAGTCCCTTTCTCAGCGTCCTTCAAAAGCTCCTGCTGCTCTTCTCAGGGAAGTCATGAAAGCTAGGACAGGATCCTTTCTTTTAGGTGGAGAACTATGTTCCTCTCCTTTAGAGCATACACCTCAGCTTTTATTTACACTTTCATTTGTATAATTCTGTTTACTATCCACATTCCTCATTAGACCATAACCTCCATAATCTGAGGCATTTTTTTCCCCATTACTGTATCCCTAAATAACAGTAGAGACTAAATGCCTGTTAAATGTTTAATCCTATCCTTTGAATATAAGAATTATCTCAGACAGCTAGAATCTTTAGCTTGAATCAAAGACACAGTTACAAAAATTCTAATTTCTAAAAAAAAAATTTAACCATTAAGAAACGATTTTGGTGGTTACTTATTCAGTATTTTTACCTCTTTGAGTATAAACTCAAATTGTGCAGTATCCAACAGCAATTGAAAGAGGATCTTGGGATTGTACCTCAAGTCTGTTAGAATCTGGTCCTTGATTTGACGAAGGCGTTTGTTGTTTGGGTCACAGGCTAGATATGGGGAAAAAGAGTTTCCAATTTACTACATGTGTAGAAAATACCTAAATAAGTAAGATGGATTCTGAAACACTTTCATTTCCCTTCTTTGCAGCATTTAAAAAGTAATAAGAAAAACGCATATCAACGATGGATGGTAAAATAAATTATATCTACGCTAGAGGAAGCATAATGGAACTGCTAAATATAACACTGAGTCTGACACAGAATGTCATCGTGATATACTGTTGAATGAAAAAGAGCAGAGAGAGAACAGTGGTTCCAAGTTTTCTAAGTATCCTGTGGTTGGCTGATTACCGACCGTCTGTGGGTCAGTGCCTTTGGCACCAATGATGGGTCGAGGCTTTTGGGACTGTTTCCTAAGTAGGTGGCCTCCTGTGTCCTGTCTGTTTGAAGTTGCTTTGTGTTGGGCACTGATCTCTGCCATTCAGCTATGGACAGGTGTGCAGAAAAGATTTAACACAGCAGGCCTGAGACTGCCATCTTCAAAAAGGCCTGTTTGCAAGGTTGGCTCTTGGCTGGAATTCGGGAATTTGGATTTTGGAAGGGTTCCCACCATTTTGAGAACTGATAAGAATGGTCCACCATGCTTTAACTCTTGGTACAAACAATGTGCTTTATGATGTGCACCTGCTTTCCTTCTGGGAGTCTGGAATGTTGGTACCTGCCAGGTAGAGGCTCTCTTAATGAGCACCCCCTGCTCCCAACAAAAACCATGGACACAGTTTCTAATGGGCTTCCCTGGTTGACATTTTACACATGCTGTCACAACTCATTGCGAGGGGAACTAAATGGACCCTGTGTGACTCCACTTGAAGAGAATCCTTAAAAGCTTGTGCCTCGTTTCCTCCAGACTTCACCCCAGGCACCTCTGCCCTGTGCTGACTGTGCTATCTTTCTGCTGTTGCAAACCATTGCCATAAGTACATATGCTGAGCCTAGTAAAGCATGGAACCTGGGATATCCTTGGGGACCACCGACAGAACAAGGGGAGCAGGGTCACCACACAGAGATGTGGCACTTTCAAACCAGAAGAACCAGGCCTGACCCCATTCTCATGCTCTTTGTAAAGGCATGACTGACACTCGGAGCTTTCTGGATTATCCACCACCTAGACCTGGAGAGTGTATGGCTACTAGGCTAAGGTCACAAAATTAGGCAGTGATTGACCCAGGCATAAGTCACCAGATGTTTTGATTTCCTGGTCAGTGTATCAGTTGCCAAGATAAATCATTTCAAATAAAATAAACATGTTTAAAAATATATAGAATAAAAAATTATGCTATTTGCTGAAACTGATTCATGGGATCAATTATTTATGCAAGAAAGAAAAAGAAAAAACAGGATAAGGCAAAATATTTACACGTAAAAGCTACTTAGACTGCAAATAAAGTCAAAATAAAGTCTTTAAGACAATAAACATTGTCAGAAAGTTCACAGCCATTAAGGCACCAGGTCCCTCACAGTTGCTCTAGTATCTCCGTGCTTGCCAGGCTTTCTGAGCCCTCCTACCGGCATCTTAGGATATCCGGCATGTACAGAATGACCACGCTTTACAAGCACATATCACGGGTGCTTTTGGTGCTTCAGTTATGGTAAAGCTTGAACAAGGTTTTTTATATAATGATTGCCAAGTTACTCCATCAGGAAGAGACTCATGACAACCTGGAGAAGGGCTCAGTTTTCATGGGAAACTGCAGAGTTCTGATTTACCAAGCATTCTACATAAGTCCCTAGGAAGAAATATATTGGAACTGATGACATTGATCACACAGAGACCATTTCCAGCTTCAGGTTTGCCTAACTTAAAAAACAAAAACGAAACAGGAAAAAACAACAATAATAACAATCCAACCTGTAAGGAGTTCCATTTGTTTTTATATTAATTCTAATTCAACATGAAATCTGATATTAATTTCCTTTCATTTTTGGAAGGGAACATCACTGCGCATTAACAATTAGATCCAGCGGGTTAACAGGAGGGAATATGAGAAATACGCCTTCCTTTCTGCACACCATGACCAAAACAGCATAAAAGCTAAATAAGCAGTTACTTTTCCCACATATGACTCACAACCAGATAGGCAAATCATTTGTTTCTGGTAAATTCTGACCTTGTGCAATCAGATCAGATAATTGCCAGCTCAGAGATGGAAAACAGATGTGGCTGAAGATAAAAGCATAGAACTCTAGCAAGCTGAGCCAGTCCCTGGCAGGGGCACAAATCCAGGAGACCACTGGCTTCCAGAACACAGGCATGGCTATTAGGCACAGTCGTCCGGAAGACAAAGAGGAGGCTGAGTCACTAGAAAACCACAGCTGACTTTATGATGGGATAAAGTGAGGGCTTGAGTTGTTTACATGCGTCTGAATGTAAGACTTATGGTAAAGAAGATTATCTGAGTCAATGTAGTAAAATTCTCATATTAGGACTGGATTTTAAGTAAAACATAAACTTGACTAATTAAAGATTAGTCCATGAGATGATTAAAAACTTTAGCCCTGATATTTATGCTGTGATTAAACGGTAAATGGAGAGAGGTCTAGGCCAAGAAGCAAAAGGATGAAAAACAAAAATAAAACTGGAAAGCAGCATTCGTGTGAAGGATTTAAGAAGCTGGTCATTTCTAGTGTGAAGAGGCAAGGCTGAGGAGAAACTCCCATGTCTTCAAAGAGCTGAAGGATGAGGAAGTTCACCAGCTATTCTCACTGCTGACCACTCCCAGGAAGCAGAGACAGGTGGCAGCTAGAGGCAGTGTCAAGGGCATCTTGCCCGGAGGGGTTGGGAGATGGATCTACCGCGTTAACCAGGGAGGATGCAGGATTATCTGGTATGGATAGTTTTTTTTTTTTTTTGAGAGACAATCTCACCTGAAAAAAACCAGGAGGTATTGAAAGTAGGACTAGGGTAGATGCTCTACAAAAATTTGTTGAGTGAAAAACAAAAACGAGAGCCTTGGCTTTCTAGGACTGCTGAATGACATCACTCAGGCGAAGGAGCGTGCAACTCCGGATGAGTGAACTCATTAGTGATTAATATTAATCAAGCATTTACTAATACTAAGTATAACGAACTGTGTCGGCCCTGAATAAGCTCAGGTGTTGGTCCAACCTAAGGAGGACCAGTAAACCAGCGGTTTCAAAGTCATGGGCTTGTGGACCCTGTGGAAGTGTTTTACATGATCTGTGAAACTCCCTTGACAGACATAAGGGTACCAAACAGGACTAACCACGACCCAGAAGAAATTAAAACCTCATCTATCTTAATTAAGCACCCTGATCTAGCCAGTTCCTCAGCAAAGTGGGCCCACATTTTTCTGTCCTTCCCTCTGTCCTTTCTTCGGTCATTTCTCCAGCCTAGAATTTTTTCTGCTTTTTACTGTGAAATCGTACCAAGGGCTGGTCAGCTCCTGCCTTCTGTGAAGAGCCTTCCTCCACCCCAAGCAATGTTTCTCTCCTGTTCTGGACTCTGGACTCAAATCCCACCAACTGTCAGTTTTACACATCTGGCTCTTGTGCTGGCCTGGCCCTTGTATCTGCTTCTTATTGCTGCTGTAACAATTACCACAAATTTAGTGGCTTAACATGATACAAATTTATTATCTTATAGTTCCAGAGGTGAGAAATCTGACTGGCCTTCACTGGGCTAAAATCAAGGTATCAGGGGGACTGTGTGCTTTCTGGAGGCTCCGGGGGTGGGGGGGGGAATTGTTTCCTGGTCTTTTCCAGAATCCAGAAACTGCCTGTACTCCTTGGCTTGTGGCCCTTTCCATCTTGAAATCCAGCAGGGACCTTCTGAGTCTTTTTCATGATGCCACCTGTCTAGTTCTGACTCTTCTGCTTCCCTCTTCTCAATTAAGGATACTTGTAATTATGCTGGGCCCACTGGGATAATCTCCTTACTTGAGGGTCAGCTGATTATAGAAACATCAATTCCATCTGCAACTTGAAATTACTTTGCCCTGTAATATAACATGCCCGCAGGGTCCATGGACTAGGCCATGGATATCTTTGGAAGGATGAGGTGGGAAGGGTTTATTCTACCTGTATCCACAGCTAAACTTTTTCACGGGTAGACATATGATCTTCCCAGTCTGACCAGTGACGAGCTCCTCAAGCCTGGGAGGTAGGTGTCCTCATACTCTTAACCACCTAACAGGACCTGGCACAGGGGCTGTTCAGGTGGGCCACTGCTTTGACCAAACTGACACAAAAATGACCATTTTGCAAAAGCAACTTGATTCTCATTCAAGGGCTAAACTGCTTGGCATCAGGTGGCAGATCAGGGTTTGGCGCGCCCATGTACGGAGCGACACACATGGGCACGCCTTTTGTATTACCAGAGTCGGCCGTATGAAGCATCAGCCAGCGGATGGCGACGTTGCCATCTCTCAGGCAGTTCAGAAGCCTCGGGATGTTGTCCAGAACCAGCTCCTCCCTCAAGTAACCTTCTTTCAGGAATTGCTGCACTTGTGCGTGCACCCTTTCACTGACAGTAGCATATCTGCTTGCCTGTGAAAAGGAGAACACTTGAAAAACATTTCAAAGAAAGAATCACCGTGAAAGTGACTCATATTCAAATGAATCCCTGGATAAATAATAACATTTCTATATGAGACAAATAACACACAGGCTCCAAAATCACTGCAGATGGTGACTGCAGCCATGAAATTAAAAGGCACTTACTCCTTGAAAGAAAAGCTATGACCAACCTAGACAGTGTATTAAAAGGCAGAGACATCACTTTGCCAACAAAGGTCCAGCTAGTTAAAGCTACGGTTTTTCCAGTAGTCATGTATGGATGTGAGAGTTGGACCATAAAGAAGGCTGAGCACGAAAGAACTGATACTTCTGAACTGTGGTGTTGGAGAAGACCCTTGAGAGTCCCGTGGACAGCAAGGAGATCAAACCAATCAATCCTACAGGAAATCAATCCTGAATATTCATTGGAAGGACTGATACTGAAAATGAAGCCCCAATACTTTGGCCACCTGATGCAAAGAGCTGACTCATTAGAAAAGACCCTGATGCTAGGAAAGATTGAAGGCAGGAAAAGGGGATGACAGAGGATGAGATGATTGGATGGCATCACTGACTCAATGGACATGAGTCTGAGCAAGCTCTGGTGATAGTAAAGGACAGGGAAGCCTGGTGTGCCGCAGTCCACGGGGTCGCAAAGAGTCGGACACGACTGAGCGACTGAACAACAACAAAGGCAAGTGGTTTATTGAACATCTGGGGTTTCTTTCTTATTTTTTTAAAATTTGTTTTTATTTGGCTGCACTGGGTCTTATTTATGGCATGCTCCAGCGTGGGGCAAGCAGGATCTAGTTCTGAGACCAGGCCTCTGATATTGGGAGCCACCAGGACCACCAGGAAAGTCCCAACTAGACATTTTTTGAAAAAAGCCCTGGACTTAGAATTGAGAGGCAAACATCTAGAAACACTGGGGTGACTTTGGATTTAACCTCTGAGTATTGGGTTCTTCAAATGTAAATTGGAAAATTGGAACATTTTTTTCCTGGCGTTGCTTCCCTTAACTTGTATGTAAAGAGACACAAAGGCAGAAGCTAAATTGCTGATCTACCTATTATTATTTACGAAGGAGCTAGAGCAGAGCAGAAACACTCAAAAGATGAGTCTGTACACACGAGAGTTTAATAAAATACACCTCAGAGCATCAAAACTGACCGGCCTTGTGTGGAAATCTGGTTACTCTGCTTTCCTAAAGCAAGAGTTGCATGGCAAACACCATCAATCTAGTCAGGTTAGTTTAAAATAAGCACAAGATGTGTCATTAGAAGTCTCTTTAGAACTCGCAATGTCACGGGTGAGAAGATGTGATTTTGGAAAGGATTTTTAGTCATGAAAAATTAATGCTCTGAGGCCAGAAAGCATGGAAGCGCCACTTTCTCTAATATATTTCTGGGAAATATGCCCAAATTAAAATTATTTTGTGCATTATTTATGGAATTCGATTTGTCTGAATAAAACATGCTGAAGTTCCTTGAGTCAGTGTCATTCTCTCCACACTTGGAAACTCAAAAACTCAGCCAGCCAGGTTGAGGAAGATCATCACTGTTGAGAAGTATCAAGTATGTGCCCCAGGAAAAAAATTCTGATTCTTCTGTTTACTTAGGTATTTCTTCTGCCTTGGTTCCCATCAGAGAGACAGAATGTAGCCATTTCAAATTTAAGGAGATAACTGTCTTTATTTTGGTCTTGGTGCTTACTTACACACAAGAAATGATGAGTGTAAATTACAGTGAAAGGATTGACTGTCTACATCCAGTTACCATCTTCAACACTCAGTCCTACTGATGGAAACATTAAAATTCTAGCTTCTCGGGAAGGGAGCTCTGTCCATGAGGACAGTCTTTAAGAAGAGTACATGAAGTCACCTGGGGCCAAATGTCACACTGGCTCATCTCAGGGTGTTGAATCTTCCTCAGGACCCAAATCTCCCATTTATAAAGTTAAAAATCTATAATTGTCTGTTACTTCAATGTTCAAAAGTCCCCTTTCATTAATCATTGCACTCACATGTCTATGCAGGCATCTTCCAAATCACTTGAGAAATCTACTTAGCTCATTTCCCACCCCATTACATCAAGCATGTAGTTGAGAACCCTCCTGATTAATCAGAACCTACCTGTTCTCTGACATTTGAAAGGTCCAGGGTGTTGTTTAAAGCAGTTTTTGCAGCTTTGTAAGGTTCCCAAGCATCTGCTAGATTAACCGTGATCCCCATGTAAATACTAATTACCTGAAAGAGGAGACCTTTATTCAGTATTTGTTAAACACCTACTCACTCCAAGGCAAGGGGCTGGGAAAATACAAAGTTATAGTAGACATCACCCACTCCTTCAAGTTTAAATGCCATTTCAGTGAAAAACCAAGACTTTTCAAATATACAGGGAAGTGATTTTACTTATGAGTGCTTGGAAACAAGAATGACTATTACATGCCGTTATTCATGGGAAAATAACGAAAACAAGGTTTTCTTTTCAAACTGCTGTTTGTAAGATTCCTAGATGAAGAAAAATGAAAGGGGAGAGAAAAGCAGAGACTTTGACCAGAGTAGTGGTTTTCCCAATTATTTTCATCTCACCTTTATACTCTTATAAATCAAACCAAACTTGTCTCAAAAATTTTTGTAAGAGTGGCATTATGTTTCACATTTCTTTTAAAAATTATATACAACCCCTCTTTATCCCTATTAATATTTTTCTTTAAAATTCTTTGCAGTATAGTATTAATCTTTTTGGCGTTTTATGGGCATATTTTAAAAAATTGCTTTATTTTCAGTGTGCCAGGGTGTCTTATCAGGAATATATCTTGTAAATATCATGTAACTGGACTTTCACCTTCTTTAATGCTAAAAGTGTTTCTCAGTATAGTATTACAGTCAGAACTTCTTTGTTAAAACTTAGGCAAATGAAGCCAGACCCTCTCAAAATTTTTTCCTCTTGGCTACTCATCTCCCAGCTCATGGGTATGATTCATTTGTAGACAGGAAGCATCATCTTCTAATTGTAGGCTGTTCTTCTTGACAGTAAAGCTCCTCTATCAGGTCCCTTATTATAGACAATCTGTGGCTTAATAGTTGGTTAGGAATGAAATAAAATCTGGTCCCTGAAAATGTGATCCAACTCACTATGCTTTGTTCAAACCTCTATGTACAAAGAAAATGCTTCATACATATTAACTACACTGTCAGTTTTAAACTTTTAAGAATTAATATTTTTAAGCAAAATATGTTTAAAAAGTTATAAGCTCACCCCTACAGTAACGTAAACCTTAAGGGCCCACATTAGCTTACAGATAAAACTTATAAAAGTGCAATCCCTATTCACAAAATGACAGTAGATAAACTCTGCTGGTTTAGATTTGTAAGACAAATGCTTATGTAACTTAGTTGCACTCTCAGTAGCTAAAGCAAGATCCATTTTAACACATGGTTGTTCTACTTTGAGAGTATTCATTCAAGAAAAAAAACATAAATAGGTGCTTCAGGAAATTTTACTGATTCATTCCTTCATGCTATGATTTGTAATATTCTCAGCATACTTAAAGTAATTTTACTTAAGGGAGTTTATGTCTCATTATTTCAACATTAGGTTTACAGGCAAAAGGATGGAAGAAAATCAGTTCTTCAACAAGTTTATTATAGAGAATAAAAGACTAACAGCAATACTTGCCCAATTATCTGGAAAGTATTTGTCCACTATCTCTCTCATTTTTGCTTGATGGGTATGAAGAATGGAAGGTTCAAAGTACAGAATCACATACAGCATGGCAGCCTGATTTGCCAGAGCTGTGCTGCGATGTTCTGGCAATGGGTACGCTGAGACCTGCAAGGCAGAGACCAGACCCAGGAGAGGCAGATGTTAGTGACAGCTGAATTTACATGTGCCACGTAAATGACCAGTTCTAAGACACATGAACCTCTCGAAAGTCCATCTTTTTGAAGATCCTGGGCACTGGAAGCAATTCTCAGATTATGGCGCCAGTCACCAGGACCTTCTTCCCATCTCTAGCCACATGAAGGTCTCTTGACAGTCACCTGACTTTGCTGCAATTCTAACTCTTTTCCCTTAAAAAAAAAAAAAAATCCTCTATCTCTTACTGCCCAATTTTTTGTCTCTTCCATCACAGAGAAGCTCTTACAGAAGTGACCGATTCTACACTCACTGGTGTTATCTTTTACTTCCTGTTTATTCTTCAGCTCATTGGCATTTGACCTCTACCATCACCTCAGTGGGGTTAAAGGCCCTGATGCTGGGAAGGACTGAAGACGAAAGGAGAAGGCGGCGGCAGAGGATGAGATGGTTAGATGCCATCACTGACTCAACGGACATGAATGTGAGCAAATGCGGGAGACAGCAGAGGACAGAGGAACCTGGTAAGCTAGTCCATGGGGTCACAAAGAGTCGGACATGACTTAGTGACTGAACACCACCACCTATTATCTCAATGGAATTTCCTCCGGTCACACACAACCTCACAGTCATCCATTTCAATGACCTCTTTATAGCACTCTCACTTAAAATTCCTGAGGACTGAAATTCTCTCCTCCTTTGGTTTCTCAGACACCAATCTCTCAGACTGCTTTGCTGGGTGTTCTCCTCCCTGCCTTTGAAATGCTGCTGAGTCCCAGGGCTCCACTGCCTCAAGCATTAGGAATCTTTGGCTGCACATAGTACACATCACCTTGAGGACCGGGAGCAGAAAGGGAGGCAACTATTAAGGATAGATACAGCAATGTCGCATGGAATCCGGAAGCAGGAATGTGGTCAGATTTCAAGAAGGGCCTGGAGCTGTGAACCAGAAAGCCTTCATTATTTCTCCCTGGAATGTGATGCTCAACTGTTTCTTCAGACTGTGTCCATGAGATGGCAGACTGCTGCTGCTAAGTCGCTTCAGTCATGTCCGATTCTGTGTGGCCACACAGACGGCAGCCCACCAGGCTCCCCCATCCCTGGGATTCTCCAGACAAGAACGCTGGAGTAGGTTGCCATTTCCTTCTCCAATGCATGAAAGTGAAAAGTGAAGTCGCTCAGTCATGTCTGACTCTTAGAGACCCCATGGACTGCAGCCTACCAGGCTCCTCCGTCCATGGGATTTTCCAGGCAAGAGTACCGGAGTGGGGTACCATTGCCTTCTCCAGATGGCAGACTGGGGTGGCCCCAAATGCCAAGTTTTGCATGCTGTGGGTAAATCCACGTCCCAAAATAGTTTTTCAGGCCCAATTTCCTATTACCTGGAGACAGAGAATCTGATCTATCTTGGGCCAAGTGACCTGCCCTGGTCCAATTAGCCGGGCACAGGGGAGGCGCAGGGCAAGGAGAGGGGTGGATTCACAGCACAACCATAGCTCAATCCCTGTGTTAATAAAGGTCACAGGGCAGGGAGAAAATCGAAATACACTGCCTTGACACATCGACAAAATGGACCACCCAGGAGGCAGAAGCATTAACAGAAGGGTTAATGAGAGACAGTTGAAGAAACAGCATGGCCTTTGAAGTCATACAGGCCTGAACTCAAATTATGGTTCTGCTACCTACTTATGTGACCTTGGTGTTCAAGCTGGTTTTAGATAAGGCAGAGGAATCAGAGATCAAATTGCCAACATCCGCTGGATCATGGAAAAAGCAAGAGAGTTCCAGAAAAACATCTATTTCTGCTTTATTGACTATGCCAATGCCTTTGACTGTGTGGATCACAATAAACTGTGGAAAATTCTGAAAGACATGGGAATACCAGACCACCTAACCTGCTTCTTGAGAAATCTGTATGCAGGCCAGGAAGCAACAGTTAGAACTGGACATGGAACAACAGACTGGTTCCAAATAGGAAAAGAAGTACGTCAAGGCTGTATATTGTCACACTGCTTATTTAACTTCTATGCAGAGTACATCATGAGAAACGCTGGACTGGAAGAAACACAAGCTGGAATCAAGATTGCCGGGAGAAATATCAATAACCTCAGATATGCAGATGACACCACCCTTATGGCAGAAAGTGAAGAGGAACTAAAAAGCCTCTTGATGAAAGTAAAAGAGGAGAGCTGGCTTAAAACTCAACATTTAGAAAACGAAGATTATGGCATCTGGTCCCATCACTTCATGGGAAATAGATGGGGAAACAATGGAAACAGTGTCAGACTTTATTTTTTGCGGCTCCAAAATCACTGCAGAGGGTGATTGCAGCCATGAAATTAAAAGTACATGTTTAATTATCTCTAATTTTGTCCTGCCGTCTAGCCTGATTAGAGTATAACATTTCAAATACTAAATCGAAGAGTCAAAAATACTAATAAGCTTTCTTCTGGTAATACCCTCCAAAGAACATCAGACACATTACTTAAACTAGCTGGGTTTATTACTCATCAAATTGAGGGATGTCAATGTCACCATGGAGAACTCTGGAGTATCTTATTAAGAAGGTGTTAACAATTATACAGTGGAAGTAAGAAATAGATTTAAGGGACTAGATCTGATAGACAGAATGCCTGATGAACTATGGACGGAGGTTCCTGACATTGTACAGGAGACAGGAAGCAAGACCACACCCACCATGGAGAACTCTGGAGTATCTTATTAAGAAGGTGTTAACAATTATACAGTGGAAGTAAGAAATAGATTTAAGGGACTAGATCTGATAGACAGAATGCCTGATGAACTATGGACGGAGGTTCCTGACATTGTACAGGAGACAGGAAGCAAGACCACACCCAAGAAAAAGAAATGCAAAACAGCAAAACGGCTGTCTGAGGAGGCCTTACAAATAGCTGTGAAAAGAAGAGAAGCCAAAAGCAAAGGAGAAAAGGAAAGATATACCCATCTGAATGCAGAGTTCCAAAGAACTCAAGGAGAGGTAAGAAAGTCCTCAGTGATCAGTGCAAAAAAATAGAGGAAAACAATAGAATGGGAAATACTAGAGATCTCTTCAAGAAATCAGAGATATCAAGAGACCATTTCATGAAAAGATGGGCTCGATAAAGGACAGAAATGGTATGGACCTAACAGACACAGAACATAATAAGAAGTGGCAAGAATACACAGAAGACCTGTACAAAAAAGAATTCAAGACACAGATAATCACGACGGTGTGATCACTCACCTAGAGCCAGACATCTTGGAATTTAAAGTCAAGTGGGCCTTAGAAAACATCACTAAGAACAAAGCTAGTGGAGGTGATGGAATTCCAGTGGAGCTATTTCAAATCCTAAAAGATGATGCTGTGAAAGTGCTGCACTCAATATGCCAGCAAATTTGGAAAACTCAACAGTAGCCACAGGACTGGAAAAGGTCAGTTTTCATTCCAATCCCAAAGAAAGGCAATGCCAAAGAATGCTCAAACTACTGCACATTTTCACTCATCTCACATGCTAGTCAAGTAATGCTCAAAATTCTCCAAGCCAAAATTCAACAGTACGTGAACCATGAACTCCCAGATGTTCAAGCTGGTTTTAGAAAAGGCAGAGGAACCAGAGATCAAATTGCCAACATCCGCTGGATCATCGAAAACGCCAGAGTTCCAGAAAAACATCGATTTCTGCTTTATTGACTATCCCAAAGTCTTTGACTGTGTGGATCACAATAAACTGTGTAAAATTCTTCAAGAGATGCGAATACCAGACCACCTGACCTGTCTCTTGAGAAATCTGTATGCAGGTCAGGAAGCAACAGTTAGAACTGGTCATGGAACAACAGACTGGTTCCAAATAGGAAAAGGAGTACATCAAGGCCATATATTGTCACCGTGCTTATTTAACTTATATACAGAGTACATCATGAGAAACGCTGGGCTGGATGAAATACAAGCTAGAATCAAGATTGCCAGGAGAAACATCAATAACCTCAGATATGCAGATGACACCATCCTTTTGGCATAAAGTGCAAGAACTAAAAAGCCTCTTAATGAAAGTGAAAGAGGAGAGTGAAAAAATTGGCTTAAAGCTCAACATTCAGAAAACGAAGATCATGGCATCTGGTCCCATCACTTCATGGCAAATAGATGGGAAAACAGTGGAAACAAGCCCTGGGATTTCTTTGGAAGGAATGATACTAAGCTGAAACTCCAGTACTTTGGCCACCTCATAGGAAGAGTTGACTCATTGGAAAAGACTCTGATGCTGGGAGGGATTGGGGGCAGGAGGAGAAGGGGGTGACAGAGGATGAGATGGCTGGATGGCATCACTGACTCGATGGACATGAGTCTGAGTGAACTCCAGGAGTTGGTGATGGACAGGGAGGCCTGGTATGCAGCGATTCATGGGGTTGCAAAGAGTCGGACATGACTGAGCGACTGAACTAAACTGAACTGAACTGAAGCCTTATTTTTCTCCACGGCATCATAAGGATAATGCTCTTTTGCAAGATTATTATGAAACACAGAGAAAATCGTATATAGAAAAAACCTCCTATGATTCTGGCTCATACTGAATTCTCAATAGATGGCATCAAATATTATGGAGAACTGGCATCTGCAGGTAGCTCCTGATTTGAGCTGTCTTAAAAAAACAAACTAACTAAAAACTCTTTATGTACACTTAACATATTCATAGAGAAAACTAGCAGTCTACCTAAGAACTGTATAGAACAGGTATGCTCTGTAACAGATGATATCCAGTCATTACAGGTCCAACTCTTCACTCTCTCTAGTAAAAAAAGAAACATAATATAGAAAATTGTGTTTTCTTCAGGAAAAAGAAGTCAAATGGTAACTTTCTGTGGTATCCTTTTAGGTCCATGAATAACACACATACTGGAGAGGCAAGTGAGACTTTTCAACCCTGCTCATGCCCCTTCCTTTACCTGGGTGGCCCAAACACCCTTAGTCATCTGCTGCAATCTTGCTGCCTGTTAACATGCTTCGTGGCACTCTGTGCTTCCCCTAAGATAATACCCATCTTGCTTTATTCTAATTCCTTTGTCTGCCTTCTTTCCTCAGCAACAAGCTCATTATGAGCAGGGACCACGGCCTGCCTTCGTCAGCAGTGGATCCCCATTAATGAACGCACGACAGCCATAAAATGCACACTCGGCAATCATTTCTGAACTGATGCCTAAAACAATGCATCTTCTCTCCAAATTTAGTTCAGGTCTCATTTCCTTCTTGAAATCTCTATTTCAAGGGATATTAATCTCTTAATCCCAAATTAATATCCCTCTTTTCTGTACAATTCCAAAGCACAGGCCAGAGGTTTTAAAAGGCTTCTTGCTATTTTTACTCTTCTGAGCAAGAAGGAAAGAAATAATTGAGGAGGAAGGTAAAATCTATAAAGATTTTTAAACTATAAAGATAGGTTTAATAATAGATTAAATCCCCACCTGGTTGTAAATATCATCAGATCTCAGCCGACCAATGACCATGCTGATGAAGGTCTCGTTGATAGGCACCCTCTGGAAGTAACTCTCAGGATAGTTGGGTGGTCTTTTGGCCCCTGGTTGGTTGGAATAACCTGTACTTCGAAGCAGCTTACAAATATCATCCATATTCGAATCAGCAGAAGATCGGGCAGCACTGAGCCATGTTCAGAATGGGAAATGAAGGGCCAAACAAACCACATATATTACAAATAAGAAGTCCAGCAAAGCAGAATTTCAGTATAAATTGATTATATAGTTTTAGATATGAGTGGATCAATTTGTATCCTTAAGATTCAAAACTATATTTTCAAAAAGCCTGTATGATAGCAAACTTTTAAGATGGGTTCTTGTACGTATGTACAGTTTTATGTAAAGGTCCACGACCCCTTTCCCAAAATCCTTAGGGCAGGACTTGTTTTGGAAGACAGCATTTCTCAAATATAAGGAAGTAACATGATACATACATCATATATAATACTTCAGCAGGGTGGCAGATGGCATTCCATGATCAAGACACATTAATGTTTCTACAGTAAAATCTATGAACATTCACACAAATGAGATAAAGGCAGTCCACAGCCTCATATATGTGCCAATCAGGTTCTGACTCCAAATTTCGGATTAGGTTTAGGTCTTGCTGCCAAGGTAGTTACTCTGTGTGCATGTGTATATAGGCATATACTTCTGTTGGAGCTCTTAGGTATTCAGAATTGTGGATAAAGAATGTGAACCTACACCAACATTTCATATATTTAAAAATAATTTTAAAAAATAATGTCAATTTCAAGTGGGATACACCAACCAGTTTTTCTTGGCAAGGTGTACCTTCTACAGAGATTTAATCAAAACATCTGTGATTTTTCTGGTGGTCTGAAGTAGTAAATCTCCAAAGAGACTCAATCTTAGACTTGAAGATGACCTCCTATCTGATGTGAGAATCTCCTTTACTGCAGCTCTGACATGAAACTGTCTGGTGTCTCTTCAACAATGGATCCTCACATTCTAATCAATTAGCTGTTTTGCCCAAAGGGACAAAGCTGGATTGTCAAGACTGGGCTTGATGATCAGACCTTTCTTCTTCTTCATGTTACTGTTTTTGTTTTTTCAGGTACTTTCAGAAACAGAGGCAAGACCATTCGAAGCTCATTTAAAAAAATATTGATAGTAAAGGAGCTCATGGTCAAACTGATATGAATGAATTACGTAGCCTCACGCCCTGATAGAGCTGAAAGGGAACAGGCGAGCCGAGTAGTCTAATTTACTGCTGAGAAGGCAGAGTACCAAGTGTGGCTGTAAATACAACACAGCCCAGACAATCCCTCTCTGTTGAGGATCTGACTCTCTGCCCTGTTTATTCTGTCCTAATTTGTAAGTTTTAAAATGTTCATTCTAGCCCACGCTTCTGTAGCCCAAGTTCCTAAATGATTCCTGCTTCTTGGTTATTTCTTTCCTGAATCTTAACTATTTTTGACATTGACCTAGTGTCCAGATTCTGACTCATTATTTCAACAAACTGAAAAACGTGTGTTAGGGACTGAAATCACAGTTAAGGTAGGTCCTGTTTTTAAGCCCTTACTTCTTGAAGTCACATCTCACTGAAAAACCCAAATGAACTTTTTGGCCAACCCAATACAGTATTTATGAGTGAGAACTGACTTTCAACCTGGCCCTGAATGATAACTTTTCAAAATGTATCAATCTGAAAATGACAACAGAAGGCTTATTTGTATCCTTACATCTGCCAAGGACTAATGTTTGAAAACTTAAAAAAAAAAAAAATTCATTAGACTTCCTAAATTTTATCTTTAAGGTAACAGAAATTCAGATTCCTCTTTTAAAAAACTGAGATACCATCACAGACATAATCCATATATCTCTAAAAATCTATAATAGATAAATTATTTCACACGTAATACATAGATTATATGATGTATAATCTATTATGATGATATAAAACAGATCGTTATACTTCCACATTATGTATTTTGTTCAGGAGTGATAAGAATCTTCTGCATTCTAGATGATATTTCTGTTGTTCATAATAAAAGGAGGATAGGAAATCTACACCGCACTTTACCAAGAGCAGTGCTTTTGGAGAGTGTGGTCTTAGCTCAGGGATACCTGTATCGATAGTAAGAGACCAGCATTCTCTCTCTAGTTTCTCCTTCAATCTTTTGGTCGATGACCAGAAGCATAACTCCGTATAAGTACAGCGCTTCACACTATAAAAGAAAAAGAGAGGAGCCATGTTCACAGGCGTATATAAGCTTATGCAGTACAGCTGATGATGGGTAAAAGGAGCCCTTTGCTCTCATTTCTCCTAAAAGCTTTATATTGCAAAGAGAATGCAGGATCCTCCCCATAAAGGGCCTCATCTTCTGTACAGAATGGGCTTTAAAACATTTATGCAAAGTTTAATTTACAATGACTATCTTTCAGCTGGTCTATTTTTCATATTTTGCTTGGGATACCAAAATAGAATCCCAAGATTATGAGTACCTCTAGATCATTCATTTATTTTACAAACATTCCTAAATGATCACCATGTACTAGGTACCAGGCTAGATGTCTAGGATGCAAAAGATAAAGAAGATAGGACTGTTACACTGAGGAAGGATACATCGTCCACATAATCTTCATTTACTCGTAATTCTGTTCAAAGTCTACTAAGTTCTAACTTCAGACAAAGACCTACCAGTTAGATGACAGTTATCAGTTTATTTAGCTTCTCTTTAAAGAAGGATACACTGAATGTATTTGTGACTTACAGGGAAAAAAAGTAAACTTGACATTCCTGAATTTTTTATTTTAAATGGTCACTACTACTTACTAGAAGTTGTTTGCCATCTTCATTGAGAAGCACTGTTTCTAAGGTTTGCTGAATATAAACACCTTCATTGAGATCATCTAGATACCTAGAAAAGAAACCCCAGAGCAAGTTATCCATTGAAAATGAAAGGTTAATATCGTTGAAGAAGGACAGTAAAGATGTTTAAAAGATTAGGCAATATACCAGGTACTCTGGCCTTCAAATCATTTGTTTCCATTCACATGTTTTAAGAATAAGTTTGTGAGTAGGAACTCATGATTAGGGCCACAGGTTATTTACGCCCACTCCAAGTAAAAGGAATGTTCCTTAGTCCTGATTTATGAATTACAGAAATCTTGGAAATAATGGCATAAGAACATGGAGTAGTTAGTTTAAAAGCTAATGAGTAATGAACACTGAAGGGCCAAAAGGAAGATAATATTGTATGGTCACAGATACGAAGGAAGGTTATGGCTACCAATGCTACAAAAATTAAGTTATTCTTTTTCTTCTCCACTTCTCATATTCAATAAACTAAATTAGGATCAAGACTGAAAGCCAAAGACTTGGTATAAAGCAAGATGATTATAATACTACACAAGAGCAGGAAATGATAATGAAACTCTACAATACTTAAGATGACTAGTGTCACAGGAAGGAAAAGAAAATTACCTAGGGTATAAGTTAGTAAATTTCTTAGTAACTCAGAAAGATATACATGTTCTAGTATGTCCCTTCTCCCTCTCCAATATTTACTATCAAAATTAGCTATTACTAAATTAGGCAATACCTGTTTAAGTCTACAATATATTTATGCACACTTTGAAATGCTAAATAAAATCTGGTCACAATTTCTATGTTGTTTTCCCGAAATTCTTCATCTAAATCCTGTAGTTCTGGCTTAGATTCCAGTTTGCTTTCACATAATTCTGGACCCTAAGAAGAAAAACACATCAAAGAAAGAGTCAAAAAAACAATGCAATTGCAGGTAACAATTTCTAAAGTATCTTTGAAAAAATGTGTTCCTATTTATGCCTCTAAAGTGATATCAAAAATTGAAAGCAGAGGAATAGGAAGTAAATAAGATAACAGAAGCCTAGATATAAAATCCCCTTGAAGGAGATGGTCTTGAACTGAACCCACAATTTGCATGCTTTTAAGTGTAGCGGACTTCAATGTGAAATACATCATACCAAAGTTATCTTTTAAAAATTTGATCATATTGTGTTATATTAGGGCTTCTGTACAGTACATTTATATTACTTTTCAAATTAGCTGATGTTAAATTTTGTTGAAAAGCTTTTCTTTTTAACTCTTTCTCCATAATTACTTAACATCTCAGAGTCTCCTTATTTCCAGAGAAAGCACGCTTTTGTAGAAAAGACTGGTAAGAAAAGCTTCAAGGAAGATTACCTTAAAATAGCTGAAATCAAATATGATATCTCCATATTTCTGTTGATCAGCTCGGTCTTTTAACCTGAATACAGCAGGAATAAACTCAGAGAGTCTCAAAAGTTCAGCAATGATGGCATTGCCACAGGAAACAATCCTTAGGATTGCTTGGCCACACAGGTTATTCTCAGCCAAAAAGTCCACCATCTTGAGGAAAATCAGCTACTCTGGGCCTGGCCACGGGCAATGTGTGACTGGCTTCAGAGCTGGGGTCTATAAGTCATCAGATGAAACCAGGTCTGTTGATACATTGGCCACTCCATTAAAGGACCTGCAACCAAAAAAAAAAAAAGTATGAAAAATCTCCAGTCCTTTAAAGGAAGGAGGTGAAACACATACACAATATTTTTCTTCCAAATTCACTGAAAAAAATTATAATACATAATGACTTCTGATATGGAGGGAGAGCATTTATTTCCANCTTCCACATTATGTATTTTGTTCAGGAGTGATAAGAATCTTCTGCATTCTAGATGATATTTCTGTTGTTCATAATAAAAGGAGGATAGGAAATCTACACCGCACTTTACCAAGAGCAGTGCTTTTGGAGAGTGTGGTCTTAGCTCAGGGATACCTGTATCGATAGTAAGAGACCAGCATTCTCTCTCTAGTTTCTCCTTCAATCTTTTGGTCGATGACCAGAAGCATAACTCCGTATAAGTACAGCGCTTCACACTATAAAAGAAAAAGAGAGGAGCCATGTTCACAGGCGTATACAAGCTTATGCAGTACAGCTGATGATGGGTAAAAGGAGCCCTTTGCTCTCATTTCTCCTAAAAGCTTTATATTGCAAAGAGAATGCAGGATCCTCCCCATAAAGGGCCTCATCTTCTGTACAGAATGGGCTTTAAAACATTTATGCAAAGTTTAATTTACAATGACTATCTTTCAGCTGGTCTATTTTTCATATTTTGCTTGGGATACCAAAATAGAATCCCAAGATTATGAGTACCTCTAGATCATTCATTTATTTTACAAACATTCCTAAATGATCACCATGTACTAGGTACCAGGCTAGATGTCTAGGATGCAAAAGATAAAGAAGATAGGACTGTTACACTGAGGAAGGATACATCGTCCACATAATCTTCATTTACTCGTAATTCTGTTCAAAGTCTACTAAGTTCTAACTTCAGACAAAGACCTACCAGTTAGATGACAGTTATCAGTTTATTTAGCTTCTCTTTAAAGAAGGATACACTGAATGTATTTGTGACTTACAGGGAAAAAAAGTAAACTTGACATTCCTGAATTTTTTATTTTAAATGGTCACTACTACTTACTAGAAGTTGTTTGCCATCTTCATTGAGAAGCACTGTTTCTAAGGTTTGCTGAATATAAACACCTTCATTGAGATCATCTAGATACCTAGAAAAGAAACCCCAGAGCAAGTTATCCATTGAAAATGAAAGGTTAATATCGTTGAAGAAGGACAGTAAAGATGTTTAAAAGATTAGGCAATATACCAGGTACTCTGGCCTTCAAATCATTTGTTTCCATTCACATGTTTTAAGAATAAGTTTGTGAGTAGGAACTCATGATTAGGGCCACAGGTTATTTACGCCCACTCCAAGTAAAAGGAATGTTCCTTAGTCCTGATTTATGAATTACAGAAATCTTGGAAATAATGGCATAAGAACATGGAGTAGTTAGTTTAAAAGCTAATGAGTAATGAACACTGAAGGGCCAAAAGGAAGATAATATTGTATGGTCACAGATACGAAGGAAGGTTATGGCTACCAATGCTACAAAAATTAAGTTATTCTTTTTCTTCTCCACTTCTCATATTCAATAAACTAAATTAGGATCAAGACTGAAAGCCAAAGACTTGGTATAAAGCAAGATGATTATAATACTACACAAGAGCAGGAAATGATAATGAAACTCTACAATACTTAAGATGACTAGTGTCACAGGAAGGAAAAGAAAATTACCTAGGGTATAAGTTAGTAAATTTCTTAGTAACTCAGAAAGATATACATGTTCTAGTATGTCCCTTCTCCCTCTCCAATATTTACTATCAAAATTAGCTATTACTAAATTAGGCAATACCTGTTTAAGTCTACAATATATTTATGCACACTTTGAAATGCTAAATAAAATCTGGTCACAATTTCTATGTTGTTTTCCCGAAATTCTTCATCTAAATCCTGTAGTTCTGGCTTAGATTCCAGTTTGCTTTCACATAATTCTGGACCCTAAGAAGAAAAACACATCAAAGAAAGAGTCAAAAAAACAATGCAATTGCAGGTAACAATTTCTAAAGTATCTTTGAAAAAATGTGTTCCTATTTATGCCTCTAAAGTGATATCAAAAATTGAAAGCAGAGGAATAGGAAGTAAATAAGATAACAGAAGCCTAGATATAAAATCCCCTTGAAGGAGATGGTCTTGAACTGAACCCACAATTTGCATGCTTTTAAGTGTAGCGGACTTCAATGTGAAATACATCATACCAAAGTTATCTTTTAAAAATTTGATCATATTGTGTTATATTAGGGCTTCTGTACAGTACATTTATATTACTTTTCAAATTAGCTGATGTTAAATTTTGTTGAAAAGCTTTTCTTTTTAACTCTTTCTCCATAATTACTTAACATCTCAGAGTCTCCTTATTTCCAGAGAAAGCACACTTTTGTAGAAAAGACTGGTAAGAAAAGCTTTAAGGAAGATTACCTTAAAATAGCTGAAATCAAATATGATATCTCCATATTTCTGTTGATCAGCTCGGTCTTTTAACCTGAATACAGCAGGAATAAACTCAGAGAGTCTCAAAAGTTCAGCAATGATGGCATTGCCACAGGAAACAATCCTTAGGATTGCTTGGCCACACAGGTTATTCTCAGCCAAAAAGTCCACCATCTTGAGGAAAATCAGCTACTCTGGGCCTGGCCACGGGCAATGTGTGACTGGCTTCAGAGCTGGGGTCTATAAGTCATCAGATGAAACCAGGTCTGTTGATACATTGGCCACTCCATTAAAGGACCTGCAACCAAAAAAAAAAAAGTATGAAAAATCTCCAGTCCTTTAAAGGAAGGAGGTGAAACACATACACAATATTTTTCTTCCAAATTCACTGAAAAAAATTATAATACATAATGACTTCTGATATGGAGGGAGAGCATTTATTTCCACTCTGGATGTTTTCCTTCTGGAGGGACTTTGCTAAATTATTACTCTTGGTCGCTTTCTCAACATTTTATTCACTTCTCTCCATGAGAAAAGATGTGATCCGGCTGTTCCCAGAGCTTGGGAGAAGGTGTCATAGGGCATGTGTGGGTCCAAGGGAAAAGTTAACCATGTCCTAAAATTTACTAGAATTATGTGAGGGAACAATCTTTAAAAATGCTTTTTTTCATATGTCAACTTTGGGAGGTCCCGCTATTGAGACTAATACATGCCTGAGAATTGTGATACGCTGATTCTAAAGGAAGGACAAATATTTCACATTAAGCAGTGGAGAGGTTCTGATTAGCAATGTATCTCGAAATGATATCATCAAAACTTATGAAAGTTAAGTTTTATGCCCAACAAAATTGAGAGTGAAACTGCAGTAACTCTGTATTCAATGGACAAACCAAGAATGAGAAAGTAGACCAAGTGCTGTGGAAGGAAAGACTCTAAATCTTATTGATGTTACTGATTCCTTGATTCAACTATGGCATGACCTCACCTTGTAATCCTTGTTATGGACTGCTTTTATGGTTTACCTACTGTTAACTGGGTTTTGTATTATTTGTAGATGAAAGCATTCTTAATAATANTCAATGGACAAACCAAGAATGAGAAAGTAGACCAAGTGCTGTGGAAGGAAAGACTCTAAATCTTATTGATGTTACTGATTCCTTGATTCAACTATGGCATGACCTCACCTTGTAATCCTTGTTATGGACTGCTTTTATGGTTTACCTACTGTTAACTGGGTTTTGTATTATTTGTAGATGAAAGCATTCTTAATAATATAGATTCACTTGTTCAACAAATATTTATCCAGTGCCTTCTATGTGCGAAACACTGTTTTAGGACCTGCGGCTATTGTAGTGAACATAACTAACTTCCTGCTCTCATGAAGCCTACATACTACTGGAGTGGGAAAGAGATAAATAAGTAAATTATGTATCAGGCTGTGACAACAGGTAAAGAAAAGCATGGTAAAGGGATGGAGTGTGTGTGATGTTACACAGTTTGTATAAGTGTCTTTGATAAGATGATATTTGAGCAGAGATCAGAAGCAAGTGAGGGAGCAACCTGTAAGGGTATCTGAGGTCTCTAAGATGGTCCTCCCTGTTCATGCCCTGTGTAGGCCTCTTTCCCTGAGCATGATTTTACTGTTTCCCTTCTAAAGAAGAGAATATGGAGGATGTGAAAGATGCCATTTCTGAGATCAGACTGCAAAAAAGACTGTGACTTCTGGCTTAAGAACCGTTTCCAGCTTATGTGTCCTGGGAGAAGCAAGTTGTCAGGGTGTAGGAGAGCCCTGCGGAGGAAGCCCATAGGATGATGGGGAAGTCTGCCACTCATCACTTGAGTAATCTGGGAAATGGATCCCCCCACCCCACCACCCTCTGCCCCGATCTCAGTTTGTGTTCACAGCTTGACTGCAACCTCCCAAGAGCCCCTGAGCCAAAGGCACCAGCTAAGTCACAGAGCTGACTCCTGACCACAAACATTAACTAGACAATAAATGCTTATTTTGTTTTTAACTCTGTAATGGCTTATATGGGAAAAGAATAGGAAAAAGAGTGGATATATGTATTTGTGTAACAGATTCACTTTGCTGTACACCTGAAACTAATACAACATTGTAAATCAATTATACACCAATACAAATTGAAAAAAAGAAAAAAGAAAAAAAATGTTCATACTGTTTTAACGGGGAAGGCAATGGCACCCCACCCCAGTACTCTTGCCTGGAAAATCCAATAGACGGAGTAGCCTGGTGGGCTGCAGTCCATGGGGTCGCTAACAGTCAGACAGACTGAGCGACTTCACTTTCACTTTTCTCTTTCATGCACTGGAGAAGGAAACGGCAACCCACTCCAGTGTTCTTGCCTGGAGAATCCCAGGGACGGGGGAGCCTGGTGGGCTGCCGTCCACGGGGTCACACAGAGTCAGACACGACTGAAGTGACTTAGCAGCAGCAGCATACTGTTTTAAAGCCACTAGGTTTGAAAGTAATTTTAGATGATGATCTATGAGAAGGGCATTCCAGGAAGGAGTTACAAGGAAGTACAAGTAAGACCCCGGGGTAGGAATGTGCAAGGAAGAACAAGTAGTTGATGTGGCTGGTGGGGAGTGAGCTGGGGACAGAAGCAGAGATAGGGGAGGTGGAGCTGGGGCCTATAGCAGGGATTACCGGAGAACCACTACAGTTATCCAGAACTCTCTCGCGCAAGGGTTGTCTGTAATATACATTAAGGCATAAATTATTACCAAGTCCCTTCAGTTTTCTCTGTGAAGCTTGCTTGTTGAGTCACACTGATCCCTAGTAGGCTGAATTTCAGATAATTTCATTCCACTTCTCCTACTGAAATGGTCTGGCTTGGAAAATGAGAAAATAAAGGAAAATGGGAACAAAAGTCACTTGAAGTCCTCTGAAGAATGCCAAACTAACCCTGGTTTCAGCAGGATGAAATTCTAGACTCAATTCAGAAGTGGGGAAGCCTACGATGAACAGGTCTAACTGCTACCATTTGAATACCAAGACAGGACAGTGTGGCCAAAACAGCTTAAAGCAAAGCAACATGACCTGCCTTCTTTTCCAACAGACAGACACACTGGGCACATGCATGCATGTGGTCAAGGAGGCTTAGGCCTGGGATAATGACATAAGTCAAAACTTTGGTGTGCCTGTGTCTTATTTAAATCCTTTTTACCCAATGAGTTACACTGTAGGCAACTTCAGTGGTAAAGAACCCATCTGCCAAGATAGGAGACGTCGGTTCAATCCCTGAGTTGGAAAGATCCCCTGGAGAAGGAAATGGCAACCCACTTCAGTATTCTTGCCTGGGAAATCCCATGGACAGAGGAGCCTCAAAGAGTCAGATTTGACTTTGTGACTAAAAGACAACAATCTTTGGTAAATAGTCCCATTGTTGGCTGAAAAACTGGTCTTAAAGAACAGAATTTAAGAAGCATCATTAAATACGCCTAATCATGTTGCAGTGATCTCAGAGGCAGGTGGCTTTACAGATGTTCAGATTTAGTTGATACTTTAAAAAAAAAATCACTCTAGAATGAGGTGTGAATAAGCATGGTAGAAGAAACTATAATATATTAAATCTTCCTTTTAGAGGTTCTCCTGGTGCTAGGAATGAAGACAATTCATTATGATCACTTATCTCAATGTAGGTTGTCTTATTATTTGCCATGAAATGAAACCAGAAATTACACTCAATTTCCTAAGTTTCTTTTTACAAGGCACTCAGAAAAGTGGCTGTAACCTCATTTTAAAGAACTGGTTTGGAACTGTGATTTTTAGTTTGCAAAGTAATTCTAGACAAAAGACAACAAGCTTTCAAGAATGAAGCATGGCAGCATTATACCAACTGCCCAAGGAGTACAGAACTGAATTATGAAAATTAAAGTGCCCTGGGAAGAATCATTCTTTATCCTACACAGAGGACAAAAGATTGATCTAGTTTAATCCTTTCATAAAAACCTCAGTTACATAAAGAATGCAGCACTAGTCCTCACCCATCCATTATCAGGAATAAACTGTAGCGGTTGTTGATCAAGATAAAAGTCCCAGGCGCATCTCTTACAGGAAAGTTCTAAAATGAGCCTAATCACTTTAGTTTGATTCATGGATCCTGAAACAGAATAAAAAAAAAAAAAACAAACAAAACCGGAAGGTGTTCCTTGTATCGGACAAAGGCAGTGAAGAATCTCCCTCCTCCCGGCAACCATCTAGGTTGGAGGAAGCTCCAAGCACTTGGAATCTATCCGGTGACCCAGTTCCCTTACCGGCTCTGTGTTTTCTGTTTTTTTAACTGTACCCACTCCCGTATTCTTGGGCTTCCTTTGTGGGTCAGATGGTAAAGAATCCGTTTGCAATGCGGGAGACCTGGGTTCGATCCCTGGGTTGAGAAGACCCCCTGGAGAACCGAAAGGCTACCCACTCCAGTATTCTGGCCTAGAGAATTCCATGGGCTGTACAGTCCATGGGGTGGCAAAGAGTCGGACACGAGTGAGCGACTTTCACTTCACTACTTTACTACCACAGACAAATCAGGACACTCAGAATTTTTTTTTTTTTTTTTTAAACGCAAAAGACTTTGGCGTGTCACAGGTGAGGCAATTAAGGTGCAGAGAGCGACAATGACTTGCCCAAACTCAGCCCATGGCAAAACTAGAATTCAAACCGAGGTCCGTCAGACTGTAAAAGCTTCCACCAACCACTCAGGTTTCTCCAGAGTAAATGGAGGAATCACGACGTCCACAAAGCTTTACTCCCGGAAACCTGGAAGGATCAGATGCGGACCAAGCAGCTGAACATCATCACTTCCTAAAGCGCCAAAGCAGCGTGGAAAACTGTTTCCACCTGAGTGGAGATGCGGAGTCTGAACTGCAGCCGCGGTTCCAGGAAATCCCCCAGTCCTCTTACGCCAGGCTCCCCCATCCAGACCCCACTCCACGCGGCAAAATCCCCCCGGCCCTGCGCCTGGGCCAGCGCGGCCCAGCCCCGGGGCGGGGGAGGGGACGGGGGACATGAAGGAGGCGGCGCGCGCACACTGCCCCGACTCACCTGTCACCCGGGCCGCGCCAGGGCGCACGCGCAGGGCCCGCGGTCGTGCGCGGAGTCTGCACGCCGGCCCCCCACCCCTCTGTCTCCGTAAGGGTCCTTCCTCTTTCACTCCCAGCCCTTCCTTTATCCTGAGCCGTCCAGACCCCGGCTTCCGCCCCTGGTCCCTCGGCTGTCACATGACAGAGGGGCGGGGAGTGGCGGCGGGGCATCATGTGACCGCTCGCCGGCGACTACTGATGACGTCCGAGCCCGCGCTCGCCGTTTCAGCGACAGGGGAAGGGAGTGAGGGAAGGAGTTGGGGTCCAGGCGCGGGGAATCCGGGCGCAGCCGGACAAGTGCTACATCCGGCAGCCAGGTAAGGCAAGAGCGAGGGATAGCGATGGGGAGGGTGACGAGGGGTGCCGCCTCCTTCTCGAGCGCTCCGCTGGTGCCCGGAGCTGCGATCTGTGGACCTAGGTTATGGTCGTGGTTCTTTTCACAGTCACAGCAGGGAGGCTGAGGCCGTTGACCTCACTCTCCAAGACGCCATCTCTCCATCCCTAAATGTGTGGATCATGAATTATTTTTTATTGAAATATTGTTCACTTACAGTGTGTTAGTTTCAGGTGTACAGCAAAGTGATTCAGATATATATGTGTATATGTATATATTTCAGATTCTTTTTCATTATAGATTATTAAGATATTGAATATAGTTCCCTGTGCCTTAGGGACTCTAGAGTAGGACTCTATTGTTTATGTTTATATATAATAGCGTGAGATTCCTATTTCTTGGTCTAAATAAATCTGGTTTGAGCTGGCTTTCAAAGCAGGGCCTTGGGCACATAGTTGAAATAAACTCTCCGGGCGTCAGTTTCCTTTTCTCCTCTCCCCTGTAAATGGTTGTGAGGATTAACTATAATGAGAGCAAAGCTTAGGGATACCAGTTCATGGCATGCTGTAGGGGACATAGAAATAGTTTCTGTTATTGATGTAACTCTTCCAAATTGTTATTGGTAGCGTATTTTGTGTGAGAGGAATTTATGTAACTATTTATGTAGTGTGGAATATGTCAGAATTCTAGTTTAAGTTACTGGCAAAGTGAAAGAGTGGCAGATGTGAGCAAGTAGACCCTGGTTCAATCCCTGGGTTGGGAAGATCCCTTGGAGCAGGAAATGGCAACCCACTCCAGTACTATTGTCTGGAAAATCCCATGGACAGAGGAGCCTGGTAGGCTATAGTCCAGGGGGTCGCAAAGAGTGAAGACAAGACTGAACGACTTCACTTTCACTTTAAAGTAGAATATGTATGTGTGGTTGGGGGAGGGGGATAGTAGTAGCATGAAGAAGAAAACAAGCAATTGCTTGTATGGATAAGAGAATGCTTCAACAATATGCAAGATGTAACCTTGCATATTGAAAAAGAAGGTACAGCTCTGGTGGCTGAACTTGTATAGGGCCCTATGGATTTAAAGGTGGTCAGCACAGAATCTAGGTTATTTGTGTGTTTACCACTTGCTATACCCAAAGATGAGAGGAGTATTTTTATTTTTACATTAGCTAATTATTGGCCACCCCATCTACAGAGAATCTTAAAGAGCTGCTGTGGTCTGAATGTTTATATTCTCTCCCACCGCCCGCCCCCCCACCCAGTTCATATGTTGAATTCCTAAAGCCAAGATGATGATTATTAGGCGCTAGAGGCTTTGGGAAGTGCTTAGATCGTGAGGATGGAGCCCTCCAAGTAGGCTTGATACCTTTATAAAAGAGGCTCTGGAGAGGTCCCTTACCCCTTCTACCATGTAAAGACACAGAACTAAAAGGCCTTGGCCATGAACCACAGGAAGAGGGCCTTCAGCAGAATGTGACTGTGCTGGTGCCTTGACCTTGGACTTCATAACCTCCAGAACTGTAGAAATGTTTCTGTTGTTTATATGTTACTGTGTCTGTGGTATTTTGTTACAGCAGCACCAACTGATGAAGACAAGGCCTGTTAGGGAAGGCAACATAATATGCTAGGGGAAAGACTCAGGAAGTGGGTAGCCCTGCTTTAAGCTTTGTTTAAGACCATAGGTATAGAGAACAAAATAATCACTATTCCCCGAGGAAGGCTTCACGAAGTGGTTAGTTTGAACCAAGGTTGTTCAACTACTGCACTGACATTTGGGACCAAATAATTCTTTGTTGTGGCAGGTGCCCTGTGACTTATGTACTTAGCTGTACTTGCATGCTAAATCACTTCAGTTGTGTCCAACTCTGTGACGCTATGAACTATTGCCTGCCAGGCTCCTCTGTCAGAGGTAGGGAAAAGCCATTTCTCTTTCTCTTTGGATCTGAATCGTTCCTCTCGGTAGGTCAGAATTACAGAAAGATGTTTTCCTCACCTGTCTGCAAGTGTAAAGTTTCATTGGAGTAATGTGAATTTTGCATTCATATAAAAAGGATGGCTTTCCACTTGTCCTGGATTATATTAATCCTCATATGGAGATGAAGAAGTGAAAGTGAAAGTCGCTTAGTTGTGTCCAACTCTTTGCAACCCCATGGACTATACAGCCCATGGAATTCTCCAGGCCAGAATATTGGAGAGGATAGCTTTACCCTTCTTCAGGGGATCTTCCCAACCCAGCAATCAAACCTGGGGCTCCTGCATTGCAGGCAGATTCTTTACCAGCTGAACCACAAGGGAAGCCCAAGAATANCCCATGGACTATACAGCCCATGGAATTCTCCAGGCCAGAATATTGGAGAGGATAGCTTTACCCTTCTTCAGGGGATCTTCCCAACCCAGCAATCAAACCTGGGGCTCCTGCATTGCAGGCAGATTCTTTACCAGCTGAACCACAAGGGAAGCCCAAGAATACTGCAGTGGGTAGCCTATCCCTTCTCCAGCGGATCTTCCAGGCCCAAGAATCGAACCCTGCATTGCAGATTCTTCACCAACTGAGCTATCAGGAAAGCCCTTAATCCTTATATACATTGTGTCTTACTTCAGGCTCCTGTTAAAAATTATCATAGACTGGTGGTTTAAGCAACAGAAATTTATTTCTCACAGTTTTAAGACTAAAAGTTGCTGGTGTAGTTGAGTACTGGTGAGGGCTGTCCTCCTTATTTGCAAATGGCCACCTTCCTGTATCTTTACATGAAGGACAGAGAGAGTGAGCCCTGTGTCTCTTCCTCTTCCAATGATGCCAATCCCATCATGAGGGCTCCCCCCTCACTTAAACCTAATCATCTCCCAAAGGTTCCGTCTCCATATGTCATCACATTGGAAGTTAGGGTAAACATGAATTTTGGAGGGCACAATTATCTCAGTGTTCACCATACCTGAATTATTTGGGGTGCTTCATAAAAATATCGTTTCCTCAGAATGTCCACTAGAGACTGATTCAGTAGGTCTGAGATAGTATCCATTAATCTGTATTTTTAGAAAGTATTTCAACTGATTCTTAAGGTCAGATAAGTTTGAGAAAACTATAAAATTTATCCTTACAATAATGGCTTATCTCCTTTTTACACGGGGTGGTGGGGAGGGTGGGAACCGAAGATAGAGAAATTAAGCTGTTCAGAGTGATGCAGTTTTGAGTGGTGTGGACAGGTGGAATTTCCAGGCATTGGTGTCCAGGGTCCATTTCACTTATGCACTATTCTGTATTGCTGCTCACAGTGATGATTAAGTCAGTGGTGATATTTGTTCTCATTTTAAAAGATGATTTGGGAGAATAGCATTGAAATATGTATACTATCATGTAAGAAACAAATCGCCAGTCTGTGTTCGATGCAGGATGCAGGATGCTTGGGGCTGATGCATGGGGATGATCCGGAGGGATGATGTGGGGTGGGAGGTGGGGGGTGGTGGTTCATGTTTGGGAGTTCATGTACACTCATGACGGATTCATGTCAATGTATGCCAAAACCAATACAGTACTGTAAAGTAAAATAAAGTAAAAATAAAAATTAAAAAAAAAAAAAAGACAC